>APFE030204813.1:60717-77274 GCA_000404065.3 Pinus taeda
CCTCCTTGTCAAGCCTCATACCTCTGCTCTTCATGTCAAACTTCAAAAAGAGAGAAAGTCACTTAAAAACATGTTTATCTCTGGGTACGCAGGTTCTCTCTACCTTGCCTGCGTGTACGCACTCCAAACTCACTGTACCTGCGTACTTGTACGCTCTGTAAGCCAAAGGATGGGTGCGTACCCCTGTAAAGGTCAAAAGGCGCGAGTTTCATCTTAAAAAAGTTACTTGTGGTCACTTCTAGAGCCTTCTAGAAGAATGTTTGACGTGTATTGAGCGCCTCCAGATGGTTCATGCATCCCTATGATAGAGGAACTTATCCCATCAAGAGAGGAGCTACCCCATCCAAAAGAGGGAGTATCCCATGATGTTGGAACTGAAAAACGTCCTCTAGAACACTATAAATACAGGCATTGGGCCAGGGAGGGAAAGTTGAAAGCTGAACATTCCAAAGGGTAGATGCTGCTGGAATTAGGACTTCCATTGTAAGCTTGTGAGGAGATATTACCATCCTTTCTTGTTTCATTTTGGAAGTGGATGAGCTTCTCAAAGTAGAGGAAAACTCTTGCTGGACCCTGGGAGGAACTTGCACAACATCAAGGCTCAGGTTGTAGTGGTTTCCTTTTTGTTTCCTTAATACAAATAAGTCCATTCTTCTCAATAATTTGTTGTTAATGAATTGTTTCATATACTCCTTGGTCTATATGTTGAATATGCTTTGTTTTATGGAATATTCAGGTGTTATGTAATCATTGGATTGTTAGTGTATGCAAGTTTCAAAGTGAAGGAGGAGCTCATCTGGATCAACGAAGCTAGGCTGCTACAACAAGCGTTGGACCTAAGGTAAGATCGAAAAAACACTTGGTTTATTATAGGATAATGTATGTTTAGAGAAGGATTTCTCTTACTTGTTTTGTTTGTCACTAGAGAGTCTTAGACTCCTAGGGAGGTTAGTTTTGTCAGCAAAAATAACTCTTTCCGCATGACATATAGGTACAGGTATAGGTAGTGGGATAGGTATAGTTATAGGTAGTGGTACAAGTGTAGGTGCAGGTGCACGAGATGTGGACTATTGTCTTACGATAGATGGATTGGTTACATTCATGAGAAGGATATATGTGCTAGACAACAGTGAGCTCAAGAAGGTGATCTTGAGGGAGTTTCATGCAAAACCATATTTGATTCACCCAGGTTATCAGAAGATGTTGAAAATAGTGAAGAAATTTTATTATTGGCCAAATCTGAAGAAGGATGTACAGAGTTTGTCGCTAGGTGGTTAGATTGTCCACATGAAGGCAAAGTGAAAGCATCCAGGTGGACTGCTACAACCGATTGTGACTACATAATGGAAATGGGAGGTCATTTCCATGGAGTTTATCAGAGGATTGTTGAGGATAGTAAGACAACATGATTCCATCATGGTTGTTTTGGAGAGGTTGACAAAGGTTGTGCACTTCATTCTAATGAAGACTACAAATTCATCTAGTGATATGGCACAAGTGTTCATTAGGGACATGGTCAGATTGCATGGTGTTCCAAAGAATACTATGTTAGACAAGGATGCAAATTTACTTCCAAGTTTTGGAAGGATTTGTTTGCAGGTTTGGGGACAAAGTTGGCCTTCGATATAGCTTATCATATGCAGATAGATGGAAAGACTGAGAGGGTCAATAAGATATTCGTGGACATGTTCAGGATGTACATGACACATCAATAGTGAAAGTGGGAAGCGTATCTTCCACTAGTAAAGTTCACTTATAACAATGGATATTAGGAATATTTGAAGATGATTCTATTTAAGGAAATATATGGGCGAAGTTGAAATTCCCCCACCAATTGGAGTGATCCAGTGAAAAGGGTGTTGATTGGACCAAGCATGGTGGAATACATGGAACAAGAAATGTAGGTAATCAAGAAGAATCTGAAATTAGCATAGGATAGGCAGAAGAGTTATGCATATCAAAGTAGGTTGTTCAAAAAGTTTCAGGTTGGGGAACAGGTGTACTTGCACATCAAACCAAATAAGACCTCCTTGCGGATTGGATCATGTGCCAAGCTAACACCCCGACATTGTAGATGTTTCAGGATTATTGAGAGGATCGAACTAGTAGCCTATCAAATTTCACTACCTCTGAAAGTAAAATTCCATGATGTTTTCCATGTGTCATTGCTTAAGAGGTATGTTAAAGGCATTGATCATGTGATTGTCTGGTCTGTATTGCAGGTGGAGACAGATGGAGAATTATAGTCAGAGCCTCATTGTATATTGCAGAAATGGGTGCTCATGCTCTAGAACCAAGAAATCGAGCAGGTTAAAGTGCCTTGCAAGCAGTTTGGGCTAGATGAAGCTACATGGGAGATGGTAGATCATATACGGGCTATGTATCCTTCATTTGTTTTCGTTGAGGAAAAGTAGTTTTGGTATGATGTTTGGTATATGTTTTTGGTACATGTTTTGGTGATGTTTAGTATATGTACATAGTTATATGGATGTGAATACTACCATGAGCTATGTTATAAATATCTAATAAGTGGTATCGGTGTCATTTCATTATAGTTGTCATGTTGTTATGTTGTCATGTTCGTTTTCTTTTCAAGAGGGTGATCATTGTAAATACTACATCTAGTTATGTTATAAAGGTCCATGGGCCATGTCTTTTTCTTGTAGCAACCTTGTTGGCTATAGGTTCTTTTGAACACCGAGGATGGTTTTCCCCTGGGGGGAGGGTTCTGTAATAGCCCTAGTGAAAACTCCATGTAATAAAATTTAATAAAGGAAAAATAATAACCACGATTGATGGGGCAATTATTCCAATCTAAAGGTTGGGAAAAACATCCAAGTGGGTGTTCATTTTGGTTATTATGGCTAAGGAAATTCGTAAAGGAAATGGCTAAGGATTTGGAAAGGAAAAATGACATTTTTGGTACATTTATCTATGAAAATAATGGAAATTAGGAGAAAAGGTAGGTGAAAGGTCACAAGGTTCATGTGAGGATGAAAATGAAGGAAAATAATGGAAAATGAAGAAAATAGAGGCCTAATTGATAAAAAGGATTATGAGGATGAGTTATTACCTTTTTTTAGTTCATTTTTGGATTTCTCTCATTATTCTCTCTCTCTATCTCTCTCTTTCTCTCTTCGACACTTAGATTTTTCTTGGATCACTTTGGCATTGGATCAAGAAAGGAATAGAAGGAAACAAGAAGGAAGAAGCAAGTAAGGAAGAGAAAAATCAAGCATCTAGAGCAGGATTCTTTCCAGGTTATCAATTTTCATGTGTGTTTTCCTTGCTAGTTTTGGCATGCATGGTATTGCATTCGGTTCTTTGCTAACATGGTATGGGTTTTTCCAGGTGTGACAATGTTTTCAGTCTAGCCTTTCCACTTCCACATAACCATCATGTGATGGGGTTCTCATGTTTTGGTTGAGCTATATTTCCAAATTGATTCAAAGCTAAGTGAGGTGGAACTCTTAATAATAGAACAAATGGCCTAGTAACCCTTGAAATAGATTGTGGGTTGGGGTAAAGTCATATTTTGTGTTGCCTTGGTGGGCCTAGGAATCCTTGATCGATTTATGGTGGGATATAGGGTAAAGCCTAGAGGTGGTTGCCCTTGATTAGGCCTAGGAATACTTGCCGGTGAATGGCAGTATATATGGTAAAGACTAGAGGGTGGAGTCTCGGTTTAGGACCTAGTGATCTCTGGATCAGACTGTGCATTGCAGTAAATCCTGGGAGACTAGGAGACATCAAAATTCCTCATAGTGTAGGTGGAGAAATCTCGTGGAATCCTTGCTTATTTTTGCCTAGTGATCTAGTGGAGATCATGGTAAAGCCTGTTATTACATGTTTATTGTGTTGGCTTAGTGATCTGGTGTGGATTACGGTAAAGCCTGGTTTCTACCAAAGAGGGTGAGGTGGTTTAGCCTTAGGATGCCCTGGTTGATTCTGTTGGTTTGATTCACACATTCATGCTTGGGATATGGCATTGGGGTGAATGGATGAAGAGAGTATTGGCTCATCCATTCTATGTTCGGGTGGAACGTGGTAGTCCAATCCCGAGTTAGCTTTTGCATCAATTAATAAGATGTTCTTTCCTTGGTATCTTATGTGTAAATGTACTAGTTTATATGTGGTTTCTATGGCTAATGTATCCTTAGTATTTTTGTTGTTATTATGGTAGTTATGAATATGTATTATGAAAACAATGATGTATGGATCTCCTCATGTTTTGATTTGTAAATGAATGAACAATGTATTTATGACCTAATAGATGATAATGCAACTAATGATATAAGGGAACAATACTTCTTAGCGATTCTTATATAAGAATGAGACCCCTATGCTCAGATATGTTTTTTAAACCTGTAGATTAAATATTTATGATATGTATGACGAAATGCCTATCATGGCTAGTAGTGGTCCAATCTAGGTCTTATCATTTTTTTGGAAAATGCATCATTTTTATGTTGTGTAAATTCATTTTTGAAAGTGTCATTGAGTTCTAGACAATGACCTGAGCTTTGGGCCTAAAAGAGTGGCACAAATATCGGAGACACAGGCACGAGTATGAAGTGGTTTCATCCCTGGACGCATGCATAGCTATGTTGTGGGAGCATCTAGAGGTTCCTGGATGCATGCATGCCCATATCAAGGGAGCATCTAGGGGTTTAATGGTTTAAAACTTCTGTTGGTCTCAGGGGCTAGTTACCTGAGTGGCTGGGATGGCTCTTGGGAGTTGTTGTTGATGTGGAAAGTCTATATGGTGTATTTCCCTCGATTCCACTTCCTTAAGTTGACCTAGGAGGTTGAATCCCATTATAGTGGCCTTTCATTGGATATTTACCTTGGTTGGTCGGTTACTTGGGTAGATGTGTGATGAGGGTGTTACAGGAACTTTCTTCAAAAATGAAACTACAAAGGAGTTATGAAAAATTCAACCTCTGAAATATACTTTCCACATGGTGTATCCATAACACTTAGGTGCTAAGCCCTTGGTTCCTTGGGATCCACGACCAAACACCAACAATATTGGAGCTCCCTGTATCAGAACTTTCTTCAAAATACAATTATGGAGGAGTTACAAAATATTTGACCTATGATATGCTCCTAGGATGATATCATGCTCTTGTCATACACCTTATTTGGTGTCTCCTTAGTGGTCACATGTGTCACCAAGATTTTCCCCATTAGGCCACTCAATATTGCTAAATATGACTGCCACGTGTCCTCCGTACAACCATTTCATGCTTATATCATTTGCCACCATCAACTTCTAAGGTCTAATAAACTGTTTCCATGTGTCTTGTATGAGGAGAGAGAAAGGATCCCTCGATCCTTTGTTTTCTCAAATGAATTCCTTTGTAAATCCCTACTCCCTGCAATCCTCAGTGCATTTAAAAATGATTCATAAATAAGAAGTTACAAAATTATGAAATTCTGAAGTTCTGAAGTTCCAGGATCTGACATTCGGCCTCCTTCTGATTGATTGAGACTCTGACCCTCTAATACTTTGACCCTCCAAAGTTCCTATGTTCCAAAATTTTGTGATTCGATATTCGGCCTTCTTCTGATTAACTCAGACTCCAACCCTCCAAGACTTCGAACCTTTGAGAATCCGACCCTTCAAAGTTCCAAGGTTTCAAAATTTTGGGATGCGATATTCCTACCTTCCCTAGTTCTGAGGTTCTGAGGTTCTGAAATTTTTCCTTCTTCCTGGTTTTGAAATTTGGCTTGGTTCCCTCATTCCAAAATCCTGCCTACTTCTAAGGACATCAATATCCTTACTTTGGTTATCAATAAATTTTGATGTCGAGATCCATTTATGGACTTCCACATATCATTGGAAATCTCTTTATGAGCACTAAATTTTTTTTCTAACTCCAATAGTATCTGAGTTGATCTCTTAAGGCATGATCTACTCCAAATTCAGGGACTCCTGACCATCATAACAATAATTTATTGTCTTCTCTAATAAGTCTACTACTATGATGATTCTCTACAAGAGGCCATAGAAGCCATAGGAATCCCCTTTAGCTTGAAACATCAACCATATCAATGCTATCATTTGTTGTCATCACAACTAGCCTAGTGGAGATCAATGAAATCCTACCTAACATCATGCTAAGGCATACATCCATACTAGTTTTGTTGACATCAATGCCAACACACTTTTTTATTGTCAGGAAATTCCAACTTCCCAACTTTATCTCCTAGCATGAATGTTGACATCAATTCCACCACACGTGCTTCCAGTAGCCAAACATATAATTCCAACTATCCAACAATCTCCTCCTTTGGCATTGATGGAAACACATCTTCACTTCTCCACATCGGTGGACAACCTCATGCTTTTTACACACATCTAATTGCATGAGCCACCAATGGATTTCTTTCCTCTGATTGGGCCATCACAACTTGTTCTCTAATAATATTCTCTCCCCCTTTGTCATAAATGACAAAGGGCTAAAAGCTTCTTCTTCTCCCACATGCAATCACTAACTTTTGATGAATACGCTCTAGCTACTATTATGCATTCTACTCTCCAGACTTCTCTTCAAGGGTTAATAGTTGTTGCTACACTATAAACTAGACCTATGTGATATGCTCCCATTGAGCATATACTTCCTCCATGCCAATAAAACATCAAGTTTTGGACACCTTATGGTTGCCGACTAAATACTTTCTCTCCTAATGCAGCTTTGATACCAATTAAAATTTCTCATGATATTGCTGTTGAATGCAGATACCACCCATAAGTGATGCATTGATCTTTCTCTCCACTATTTCTAACACTTAATAAATGAGCTCCCCCTGAGCCAATTCTATTTGATCTCCTACATCTTCTCCCTTGCATTTGCGTGAGAACAAATCCTATGGACTTGAATTGACTGTGGACCTTATGTCATTCCAAACTTTTGTAGCTCATCTTCTTCCCACAACATAAGTTGTTGTTGTATACTCGCTCTGAAACTTGGCTGGATGCAATCCTCTCTCTTTCAATGATGATACATTTGAAATAAAAAAATACATTACTGTAATCAGTAAGGGGACTTGACAAAACCTTCGATAATTAGATGCACCTTTATATCTATTCTTTCTAGCTTCATGCATCTAACTTATTCGACCTCCCTTGAGGCCATTCCTTTCCTTTACTGAAGAGAAATAGAGGATCTACTCCCCTTGAGAACATAATCTTCCTTCTTCCAAATCTTCGATGGTCGAGCCTTGATAGGAGCACTACTTTTCAGCTTCTTCTTTTCCCACGTTTGGGCTTTCTATTGGCTACACATGACTAGAGGAAACTTCTTCTTCAAGTCCTCTTTATTAACCCAAGTCTTCTTGCTTCCTCTTTGCCTTAAAAAGGGGTATACTGCACTTTTAAGAGGATCATTCTTCTTGGTTTTCTTCTGATTTATTCTTCCTCTTTTCATCTTTCTCTTTTGATACTAAGCACTAAAGACAAACTTGTACTCCTCTACTCCATTGTTTCTTCTTATCTTCAAATCACAAGTTGCTAAATTTTCATGCATATGCTAAGAAGAATGCTTTTTGTCCCCATACCTACAGCATGTTGCCTCATGCCCAAAGTTTCCATAGTTGTAGCATTCGATTTGGATTAAGAATGGGTCAGAGGAGTTACTATTCTTGACAATTCTCTTGTTATACCATTTATTAATATAAACATTCCTTCTCCTAGCCTATTTATGGATTATTAGGTTTCTACTACCCAACTCATCTCGTTTTCTTCCATGACATATACAGTATATGACCTTATGCTTGAAATTATTGCAAGAGAATCAATAACCATGAAAAGGATTTTGATAGTTAAGAACACATTTTCTTTGAAGGGGTTGTCCTTGAGAGGGAAAGGACCTATGTTGGTTCTTCATGTTCCTTCCATGGAATATCGTGCTAATTCCTAGCATTGTTCCCTATTGCTACTTAGATCTCTTCTACTTCTCTCCTTGTTATTTCTTGTTATCATATTGTTTGTCTTTTCTTCTCCTACTGCTGATGTTGTCCTTTTTATTTATGAAGTTTAACACCTTCTTTTGCTTTGTTGTTTTTATAACGTTGAACTTCCTTTACCTGGGAATTTGACCCTTTAGCCCTTGAAATCTTGGAGCTTGGATTTTGTTTGAAACCCAAATGAGATTTGATGAGAGAGGATCCCTACTTAACAAGCATCTCATTCAAAACAACTTTTCTCTCCTCAAGCTTTTGATGTTGAGACAACTCTTCACTAACCCTTTCTATGTCATTTCTCAACGAGACTACATTTTGTAGTCTCTCACAGTAATATTCTCCATCATTTAGCTCAATGTATAACCTCCCATTCAATATGGTAGCCTCTTATTGTTGAGCATTTAGATCAACTATTGTTTTGCTCAACGTCTCATTCTTAAGCCCATACTTGTGCAACTACTCCTTTCACTTGATATTTGCTTCTGATAGCTCCTTGATCTCTTTTAGAGAAGAGATCAAATTCTTCCTCAAATAGATCCTCTCATATAGATTCTTTTCTTCACTATCAGAGGTGCTGGATGAGCCATGATAGAGATCTAAATCCATCTTTGTGTCCATAGAATCTTCCATAGGTATAAGGTGTATTCCATCTTCATCACCTCGAGTGATAGCACTATTTACTTTATGGGATATACTCTCTTATTCTTCAGAATATACCTCATTTTATATTGCTACTAAAGTAGGTCTATCTTCAATACTACTACTAGATGCATGTCTATCTCTATCCTTAAGTGATTCACATGAAAATCTAGATAACGAGGAAACTATTTCTTTACATTTATGATAAATCAATAGCTTACCTTCTGAGTCGCATGGACTCTCATCCAAGTCTTCTTATTCACAATCCTTGGAGTGAACATACATATTTTTCTCACAAGAAGAAATTTCTTGAATCTTTTGAGCATCTTTCCTTTTAGATGCCTTTTCCTTTTTCTTCCTTTCCTTCTCATCACCAACAAGTACATGTTCTAGTTCATTACTTGAGCAACATGATTCTTTGTCCTTCTCTTGAGCCACAATGCAATCTTCTTGATACATATATTGTAGTATGTCTACAATTTCCTTTTCTCTCTTAGAGTGCCTTACTTTATCAGCATCAGGCTTAGACAACCCTTTCATGATAGTCTCCTCCACTTCTTCATTGAACTCATTCCTCTCTCCATATATCATAGACATACAAATGTTTTCATTGATTACCATCTCCATTCTAGAAATCCAGAGCTCGTAGCCTGATCCATTTAGAAATGGAACTACTTATGTTGTTAGCCAAACTTGATTAGTCATTTTTTCCCTTGGATCTTCCTTCTAGTGGTTAAGTTATTCCTGAAAGAACCTCACTTTGATACCAATTTTTGGAAACAATGTTAATACTAAGAGGGGGTGTGAATCAGTATTAAGGCTAATTTAAACTCTTATAAAAATTTTCCTTTACTCATTTAAAATTGGCATCCACTAAATGAGAGAAACCATTAACAAACCATAATAGCAACATATGAATCAACACAAGCATACATATCATGAGCAACACGAATATGAAACAGAGGTTTAACATGGAAACCTTTCTAAGAGAAAAACCACCAAATCTTATTTTTGTTATCGATGTAACAATAAGAGCAACTACTCTATTACATCAATCTGTTTGTGAGCCAGCACTCACAGGAAGTACCAAATCCCTTTGATTGTTTTCTATCAGCCACTAGCAGGAAGCACCAACTCACTCCTTTTGCAGACACCTAATCAGCATACCATAAGCACCAACTTAATGAATTTTTTACAATCACCAACTTGGAGCTCCTTGGATTTATGCAAGCACCAACTTGCATGAGGCACCAACCCACAATATTTCTTCAGAAACCCACTAGATATGGAAGCACTGACTTCCTGTATGTAGGCTTAAACCCACAATCAATAAGGAACTAATGATCCTTGTAGATGGAAGCTACTCTACCTGATATCAACTATGTTCTCCTCAACAACCTTTCCTCTACTCATCCCATGCTACACTTTGTCCTTTGCTCACTCCATAGCAAAACATTGTAATCATTCCTTGTCTCTTAACAACATACACTCATCTCTTGCCCTTCTTCCTATGCTCTGGAACTTTCAACCTATTTTTACACACTCTCAACCTCTTCTTTACAAAATTGGCTCACTTGGACTCACACAGAAGCACCCTCATGCATAAATCTCTCCACACCACTCACTAGAAACAATGGTGCTTCTCCAGAATCTACTCTTTTGCAATCACTGATTTTGTTTCGCTAAAACACAGTGACCGATGTTCTCTCTGTTAGCCATCACTCTTCCATTCACACTATTAGATTGTACCTCTACATGTCTTCTCCATCCTGTTGTTACGTCTCATTGCTTGAATTATACTATTCACAATATCAAAGTGTACTTATCACTTAGTACTCCTTCCTCCTATGGCATCTGATACATAGGTACAAAAACTTCATTAACCACTGAGAATGGGCTCCATTCTCTGACACGTTATTGTTGCATTAAACATGAGGATGGGAACCTGAGTGTTCCCATGCTGAGACATATATCCTCAGTAAATCATGCACACTCCAACAAGTCTCTTTTTATTTCTATGAATCAAACTCCTGTACCTAAGGCTCTAAGATTCATTCAATTTCTCATAGCACAGAAGCAATATTAGGAATGGCTTGTCTCCACTCATGACAAACTCCTTATCATCCTATGCAATCATGGTCCTTTTTTCCTTCACCCAGTGATCTCTCCAATCACTATTTATTTGAGCGACCAACTCTTCTACGTTTAGTTACTCTTAGATGCCAAATCTTTCATCCTTCATACACCTCTGTGCTGTAATTTCAGAGCCCCACATTTTGTAATTTTATTAAGGCAAGATATTATGAAATCATGAGATTTTGATATTGGCCTTTAGCTACTTTTTATTCCCCTATTATTGTTTTCCACCATAGGACCAGGTGCTATGACTAGAAGCATAGAATTTAGGTGTTAATTCCTTTAGGATCCTACCGAGGCCCTATAGCCTTGTGTTCTCTCTCTATGCCCTTGGTTCTTTGGGCTCCACAACCAAACATCAACAACATCAGAGCTCCCTATATCAAAATTTTCTTCAAATCACAATTATAAAGGAGTTACAAAAACTTTGACCTCTGAAATATACTTCCCATGTGGTGTCTCTGTAGCATTTAGGTGCAAAGCCCTTAGTTCTTTGGGATGCATGACCAATCATCAACAACATTGGAGCTCCCTGTATCAGAACTTTCTTCAAAATGTAATTACAGAGGAGTTACGAAAACTCAAATCTCCTAAATATAATTCTCACGTGGTGTCCCCATAGCACTTAGGTGTTAATCCTTTGGTTCATTAGGCTCCACAACCATACGCCAATAACATTGGAGCTCCCTATATGAGAACTTTATTCAAAATGAAATTATAGAGGAGTTACGAAATCTTCGACCTCCGATGTGCTCCCAGGATGACATCATGTGCTTGTCATACACCTCATATGGTGTCTCCTTAGTGGTGACACGTGTCACCATTATTTACCCCATTAGGCCATTGAATAATGTTGAATATGACTCACACATGTCCTCCTTACAACCATGTCATGATGTTGTCATCCGCCATTGTCATCTCCTAAGGGTCAATTAATTTTTGCTATGTGTCCTATTCAAGGAGAGATAAAGGGTCTCTCGATCCTTTAGTTTTGCGAATGAATTCCTTTGTAAATCCCTACTTCCCATAATCCTTGGTAATTTTAAAAGGATTCATTAATAAGAATTTAAAAAATTATGAAATTTTGAAGTTTAGAACTACAAGGATTTGATATTTAGCCTACTTCCAATTGACTGACTCTGACCCTTTGATACTCCGACCCTCCAAAGTTCTCAGGTTCCAAAATTTGGGGATCCATTATTCAACCTCCTTCCGATTAATTGGGAATTTGACCTTTTGAAGTTCCAAGGTTCTAAAATTTGGGGATTCAATATTCCTACCTTCCCTAGTTCTAAGGATCTGAGGTTCCAAAATTCAACCTACTTCCCAGTTCTGAAATTTAGCCTGCTTCCCTCATTCAGAAATTTAGCTTGCTTCTAAGGAATTTAAGATCCTTACTTCGACTATCAATAAATTTTGATTCTAAGATCCATTTATGGAGTTCCACATACCATTATAAATCTCTTTCTAAGAACTAACCAACTGTGCTAACTCCAACAGTATTTGAGATGATCTCTTGAGGAAACGTCTCCTTCAAAGTCTATGACTTCCAACCATCATATCCATCATTTTATGGCCTCTCCAATAATTTTTCTACTATGATGATTCTCTACAAGATGTTGTAACAACCATAGGACTCCCCCTGAGCTTGACACATCAAGCATATCAATGCTAACATATGTTTCTATCACAACAGGCCTAGTGGACATCAATGTTACCCTGCCTAACATCATGCTAGCACATACATCCATGCTAGTCTAGTTGACATCAATGCTAACACAATTTCTTACTATTACTTAATGCCAACTTCCCTACTTGATCTCCCACTAGCTAAACATACAATTCCAACTGTTCAACACATGCAACAAAATAATTGGCATGCAAAGTAGATAATAATCCCAAGGAAGAGCATGATGATTCATGTTTTGAAACTGTTGAAGATGAAGCTAGGTTTGTGAGGAAGCTCAAGAGAGGCTCAAGATCATATAAAGTTAATATACCTTTTAATTGTGGAAAAGTTGTTTACTATGCATCAAAGTGTCCTAAAAAGAAGAAGAAATATTATGATCCAAGAGAAAATTCAATAAAGTACAAAAATATAGAAAGAAGGCTAAAGAGAGAGGTCTCTATGTTCTTGAAGACTATTAGAAAATTATATATTACAGAGCAATGGAACACATTAAATATTGCAGAAATATAAACACAGAAAAAGCATAAAACAAGAGAGATACAGATATACGTGGTTCACCTAGTTTGGGCTATGTCCATGGAGAACAACCAGTCCTTATTTTATTATATTATCCAACAAACTGAAGAGATACAACCTACAATAGATCCGCTGTAATTCCCTCTTCGCTCTCAATCTCCTCTATTTTCCTCACTCAGAATATAGATCTGTATAGATGTAAAACAATTCCCTCATATATAGTGAGGGGTTTCCTTCTAAGGCAAAAAACCCTAATTTAAACATAACTTCTACCATCAGATCATCCGCCTATTGAATGGCCCAGATTGACTAGAAATTACTAGACTTTTACAAGGAAAATTTACATCTGTTTTTAGCTTAGGGGGCGCTGCCCCCAAACCCCCACTGGGGGATCGCTAACCCCTGGATCCCCCACCTAGGGGGGGATTAGTCCCCCCACGTGGAGGGGTGTACAATCTTCCTGGTGTATACATCTGGCTAAAACCTTTGAATACAGAAGATAATCAAGCTCTGCACCCAACAATCTCCCACTTGGAGACTGATTATAACAACTCCACTGCTGCTTCATTTGCTAGAAAATGACTCCACTTTGGACCTGGCTGTTTCTCATCTTCTTCATCATACCTGAAGACCAATTGAAACTGAGCAGATTCTCAGTTTCTCCCTAGTTAGAACTTTTGTCAACATATCTGCAGGATTTTGGCTAGTGTGTATCTTTTCCAGCTTCAAATGTCCATCTTCCAACGCTGACCGTATGAAATGGTACTTGAGTTGTATATGCTTAGTCTTGGAATGAAACACAGAGTTCTTTGCAATATGTATGGCACTCTGGCTATCACTGTATAACCTGCCCAACTCTTGGTTCTTACCCAATTCATCTAGAAACATTTGTAACCAAATCATTTCTTTACTAGCCTCTGTAGTAGCAACATACTCTACTTCTGTTGTTGAGAGTGCAACAAATTTTTGCAGTTTTGAGACCCAACTGACAGCTATTCCACCTATAGCAAACACATACCCTATTGTGCTCCTCCTGTTATCTCTATCACCCCCCATATCTGCATCAACATATCCCTGAAGAGCAATGTTTGAACCACCAAAGCATAATGCTTGATTTGTGGTACCTCTCAAATACCTGATAATCCACTTCACCGCCATCCAATGTTCTTTTCTTGGATTGTTCATATACATGCTTACAACTCCCACTGCATGTGCAATATCAGGCCTTGTGCAGACCATTGCATACATTAAGCTTCCAACTGCTGATGCATATGGAACTTTAGACATATAATCCATGTCTTCTTGGGTCTTTGGGCAAATCTCCTTACTAAGTTTAAAATGACTAGCTAAACATATACTAATTGGTTTTGCATTCTACATATTAAACCTTTTCAACACCTTTTCTATGTACTCACTTTGAGACAATGTTAATTTGCGATTCTTCCTGTCTCTAGTTATTCTCATACCAAGGATTTGTTTTTCAGCACCCAAATACTTCATTGCAAATAAGTTTGCCAATTTCCTTTTGAGCACATTTATTTCCTGCATGTTAGAACCCGCAACAAGCATGTCATCTACATACAATAACAATATAATATAGCTGCCATCATTTTTCCTTTCGAGATAAACACAATGATCAGAGTGACATCTAGTATAACCTTGTTCAGACATAAACCTATCAAATTTTAGATACCATTTCCTTGGAGCCAATTTTAAGCCATACAAGCTCTACTTCAACCTGCACACTAGTTTCTCCTTCCCTTTTACCTCATATCCTTGTGGCTGCTGCATATATATCTCTTCCTCCAAATCCCCATGGAGAAAAGTTGTTTTTACATCTAACTACTCAAGATCAAATATTCAATTGCTACTAGACTTAAAATAGTTTTGATTGAAGTCAATTTAACAACAGGAGAAAATATTTCATTAAAATAAATACCTTTATTTTGTGCAAACCCCTTCACCACAAGTCTAGCTTTGTACCTTTTTCTACCTCCATCTTCTTCCTTTAGCCTGTAAACCCATTTATTTTGCAATGGTGTTTTACCTGCAGGCAACGTGACTAAGTCCCAAGTCTGGTTATGTGCTAAGAAGTCCATCTCTTCTTTCATGGCTTGCTCCCACTTCTTCCTGGTTTCTACTTGCACTACTTCTTCATAACATTCTGGTTCACCAGAATCAGTCAAAAATACATAATATAATGAAGGAGAGTATCGTTCAAGGGGTCTACTTATCTGTTAGATCTTCTAACACCACTTTTAGGTGTTTCAGGTGCTTGTTGCTCTAGCTCTTGATCATTATGATTTTTAGGCACCATCACTTTTCCTATGATATCGTCAAGCACTATGTATTCCTTGTTTTCTTTTTCATGTTTCTTTTCCTGCAGTTGATCCTTATACAAGACCTTTTCATTGAATATGACATCTCTGCTCCTAATGATTTTATGTTTTTCATAATCATAAAAGCGATAACCAAAATCATTAACACCATATCCAATAAAGGTACATTTCTTTGTTTTTGCCTCAAGCTTTGTTCTATTTTCTTTGTTAATGTGGATAAAGGCTTCATAACCAAAAGTCTTTAAAAAAGAGTAGTTTACCTTTTTACCTGCCCATGCCTCCTCTAGAATACCACCATCCAAGGATCTTGAAGGCCCTCTGTTTATTAGATAAGCAGTAGTATCTACAACATCTACCCAAAATTGTAAAGGCAATCCTGCATGCAATCTCATGCACCTTGCATGCTCCATGATTGTCATGTTCATCCTTTCTGACACACCATTTTCTTGTGGTGTTCCTGGAACTGTCTTCTCTCTGCAAATTCCATTCTCAGAACAATACCTATCGAACTCTTTGCTGCAATATTTACCTCCATTGTCTGATATGAGACACTTCAACCTTTTTCCTATCTCATTTTCAACCAAAGCTTTCCATTTCTTGAAAGTATCAAATACATCAAATTTATTTCGAATACAATAAATCCAGGTTTTTCTGGTTGCATCACCAATAAAAGTAACATAATATCGAGAGCCACCAAGAGATGATACCTGAGCAGGTCCCCATACATCTGTATGCACAAGCTCTAATTTTTCACTCTTCTTTTCTTTCCTAACTCTAAGGAATCTGACTCTCTTATGTTTTCCATAAACACAATTCTCATAGAATTTTAAATCGATATGCTTCAAACCTGGCAACAAATTTCTTGAGTGAAGAATCTGCATCCCCTTCTCACTCGTGTGCCCGAGCCTATGATGCCACAATGTTGTATCTTCTCTTGTAGAGGTTAACGCATTAACATAATTAGAAATACCATTGCATAAATACAATGTACCAATCTTTCCTCCTTTTTCTATTACCAGGGATCCTTTAGTGACCTTGCAGGTTGTATCTGTGAAAATAGTTATGCAACCTTCACCTCCCAACTGCCATGATGAAATCAGATTTTTCTTCAGATCTAGAACATGCCTTACCTCCTTCAATAGCCACTGACTTCCATTTTTCTGTTTTATGAAAATTGTACCCATTCCAATGACTTTACGGGGTTTATCATCACCCAATCGAACCTGTCCAAAATCTCCTTGAACATAATCATGAAAATGTTTCCTATCA
>APFE030204813.1:78146-105855 GCA_000404065.3 Pinus taeda
GCTTAATGGTAGGTACAGATCTCTCTGATACAGATAATTTTCCATCTGCATCTTCCACAGCTAGTAGTTTTGGGTGTTGAATTTTTCGACCCTAAACCTACCATCTTCTACCATTGCTCCCACTCGAACCAGGAACCCTTCTCTCCTACGAGTTTATCAGCCAAATAGACCTTCGGCTCTGATACCAGTTAGAAAATTATATATTATAGAGCAATGGAACACATAAAATATTGCAGAAATATAAACACAGAAAATTCATAAAACAAGAGAGACACAGATACATGTGGTTCACCCAGTTTGGGCTACCTCCACGGAGAAAGAGCCAGTCCTTCTTTTATTATATTATCTAGCAAATCGAAGAGATACAACCTACGATAGATCCGCTGTAACTCCCTCTTCGCTCTCAATCTCCTCTCTTTTCCTCACTCAGAATACAGATCTGTATAGACGTAATACAATTCCCTCAAATATAGTGAGGGGTTGCCTTATAGGGAAAAAAACCCTAAATTAAACATAACTTCTATCGTCAGATCATCCACCTAGTGAATGGCCCAGATTGACTATAAATTACTAGACTTTTACAAGGAAATTTTACATCTGTTTTTAGCTTCTGGGGCACTGCCCCCGAACCCTCGCCAGGGGACCGTTGGCCCTTGACCCTCTAGCCAAGGGGGATTAGCCCCCCCGCACCCTCCCACGTGGAGGGATGTACAATCTTCCTGGGGTATACATTCAACTGAAACCTTTTAATACAGAAGATAATCAGGCTCCACACCCAACAAAGACAACTCCACTAAAAGTGTACTTAGCCAATCCTCATATGAGGATAGAGAGGATGAAAGTCCTAAAGAATTCATATTGATGGCCATAGACAATCAGCAAGTCAAAGCTATCAATTCTAATGATGATGATGTTGAAGTGGACTTAGAAGGAAAATTGGTAAGTGCACTTAAAGAAATAGAAAGTTTGAGAAAGAAAAAAATCTTAGAAGGAATCATTGATTAAAGAAAAGGCTAAAGTTCTTGGACCATTGCTCTTGCAAGTAGAGGAAGGTAAGAATATTCAAGAATGCATAAACCAACAGTTGAATCAGAAGAATCAATCTTGTGAAAGGCTTCAAGGTGAAATTTTGTTGCTGAAGAAAGAGTTAGAAAAGGTAAAAACCCAACCGACTTTCAATAAAAAATTTATAAAATGGTTTGGTAATTTAAATGCGGTTTTGGAAGCACAAAGAGTTTCCAAAGATCGGAGTGGTCTTATATTTGAGGCTAAGTCCAGCATAGAAGTATAATCAAAGGGTAAGAAACCAATTACTTTTGTACCAGTGGAAAAAGAAGATACAATAGAGCAACAAAAAGGAGATATGCATCCCAAACACCAGTCAAAAAATTACCAACAACTACAAAAGAATAATGTTGGACAAGAAAATTGAAATACCCATAAATCAGCCCAACATAGAAGACAAACTTCCAAGTATTCTAATATTTTTCCAAGATATTGTTTCACCTATACTAATTATGGCCACAAAGTAGAAAATTGCAGCATAAACCTATCATACAAGTAGATCAAATCTAGAGGAAGAAATCAGTAGAGGAAAAGGAAAGCCAAGTACAAGAATTATTTTTCTCATTTGAACTATTTGATTCAATGTTTTAAGTGTCAAAATTTTGTGCATATAACAATTTATTGCAAACTTAAGGAGAAGAGGCATGAACCAATTATTGAGAAAATTGAACAAAAGACCAAGGTTTGAAAAGAGAAGGAGAAAACAGAAAAACATGATATTATTTTGTATGGTCATAATGAAGTGAGTCATTGGCATGTAGATAGTGGTTGTTTTGGGCACATGTCAAGAGACTAAAGAAAGTTATTGACATGGAAACCAGTTGAAAAGGGTAACATGACCTCTGGTAACAATGCACCTGATAAGATTGTTGGTAAAGGAGTTGTCAGCCTATCTAATGGAAAAGGTAAAGTGAACAATGTCTTATATGTTGATGGGCTAAGGCATAACATTCTTAGTGTGCCACAGATGTGTGATCAAGAATATGGTGAGATTTTTAAAGATAAAAACTATCAAATCAAGTCTACATGCACAGGTGAAATAGTTGTTGAAGCAGTGAGAACCGGAAACAATGTGTACATTCTTAAGAAGAATATAGAAAGGTGTTTCTTATAAAAAATTGATGAGAGTTTCATGTGGAATAGGAGACTTGGATATCTGAATGTTGATCATTTATTAAAATTGAGTAAGAAGAATGTTGTCAAGGATCTACCGAGGCTATAAAAACTAGAGAATATAATTTGCAAATCCTGTCAACTGGATAAGAAAACTT
Organism: Pinus taeda; assembly: GCA_000404065.3. Lineage (NCBI taxonomy): Eukaryota > Viridiplantae > Streptophyta > Pinopsida > Pinales > Pinaceae > Pinus > Pinus taeda. The sequence continues at coordinate 80,483 of APFE030204813.1, forward strand.
GGGTACCATTCAATTCAAAGGAGAGCTCATTATCAAGGCAATTGTTGCTAGTACACATGGACTTGTGTGGACCATCAAGAATGCAATCACCCACAAGTGATGTAGATTATCAAAAGAGCACAAGTGGTGGTGCTTCCATTCTTGGAGAATGTCTAGTTTCATGGTTGAGTAAGATGAAATCTTCTATCTCTTTATCTATAGTTAAAGCAGAGTATATTACAATAGCCTCTTGTTGCACTCAACTATCGTGGATGAACGAGACCTTTCAATATGTACAAGTGTTTTATGAGAATTATATACCTATTATTTATGAAAACACAAGTGCCATTAGTATGTCAAAGAATCATGTTTTCCACTCCAAGACAAAGCATATGTTCCTACAAAACAATAGGTTGTTGATTTTTTCACCAAACCTCTCCCTAGGGAATAGTTTGAGTACTTGAGTTAAATATTGGGGGTTGTTCCACTTGCCTCCCTCTACTAGATATTCCTTCAAGAGGAAGAAATGAAATTGGCATACATTTAGCAGATCAGATGGAGCTTCCAGCTCCATAGATTAATAAGACAAGGGAAGATTGTTGATAGGGGAGTAAGATTGTAGGGGGAGAATTTTGGTGTCTTTTCCATTGATGTCAAAGGGGGAGGGGTATTAGTGATAAAAAAAAAGTCATGTATCACTCATTGTGCAGCGGAATAATAGAAACATCACAATAGAAATACAACATAAGAGAAGTGCATCTCAGTGGGAGCAACTTTCAAAGGATAGATATGCATCCAAAGTATAGAGTTAACACAATCATATTTGGTATGTTCTCATGATGATGTTTTGTTTGATTGAGGTTTTTACATCAATTCCAAAAGGGGATATTGTTATAAACGTGTTGTCTTTGACAACAAAGCATGGCAAAGATGGAAAAATTTTGCACAATATGAAATAAGGTGACTTCAAGATGAGAAGAGCATGGTGAAGTAGTGTAGTGACCTTTGAAGGAATTTCTAGTGCAATAGATCACTTCAAGAGAAGATGGAACCCAAGCATATGTGAATATTTATGAAAGAGCTTTCCAGTGGTGTGTGGAAACCCATATATCGCCTCCTAGATCAAAAGTTTGTGCCAGTCAAAATTGAGGACCCCAAAGTCAAAGTTTGTAGAGTTAAAGTTGGTTGGAGACCATTTTGGCGCATAGTTTGGTAACATTTCCAAACATAACAGAGTTATTAAGTAGATCCTCTATCCAAAATAACGATATGACATGGAGAAAACAATGCAGTAGCGAAAAGGTGTTTAATTTTCCTCAGGTGGATCCCATATGATATTTAAGCCTGATGGTGGAATCTCAGTGGGTCTACCTTGGCATAAAATTAAGGAAAACTTAAGCGAATTAGTGGGATTACATAGATTGGCAAGATGTGGAAATATGGTAGTACAAGGGCCAATAGAATTTCAACCGGGAAGATGTGGGAGAGATAGTGTAGTAGAGGCAGGTGTAGAGTTTTTAGAGTGGGAGGCCCCCACCTGATAGGTTAAACGACATACATGTCCTAGGAGTATTATGTGCCACGAGTCCCCACTAATGCATTAGAGGAATTATAGAAGGTTCCATATCTTGACCCTTAAATAGTGGTAGGGGTCAGGAAATGGGTAGTTTTCCACAAACTGCTAATCACTAGATTGAAGACAGAGTTCGATTTCACTACCCCCCCCCCCCCTTTAAAACCAAAGACAGCCTAAGGGGGGTGAAAAAAACCATAAAGTGGTTTGATGAACAACGAACGAGAATATATTGCAATAGCTTCTTGTTGCACTCAACTATTGTGGATGAATGAGACCTTGCAATATGTACAAGTGTTTTATGATAACAATATACCTATTATTTATGAAAACACAAGTGCCATCAGTATGTCAAAGAATCATGTTTTCCACTCCAAGACAAAGCATATTCCAATCAAGTGTCATTTCTTGGGAGATAAAATTTCCAATTAGATTGTGAAGTTTCAATATGTTCCTACAAAAGAATAGGTTGTTGATTTTTTCACTAAACCACTTCCTAGAGAACAGTTTGAGTACTTGAGGTAAAGGTTGGGGGTTGTTCCTCTTGCCTCCCTCTACTAGATATTCCTTCAAGAGGAAGAAATGAAATTAGTATACATTCATCATATTAGATGGAGCTTCCAGGTCTATAGATCAATAAGACAGGGGAAGATTGTTGATAGGGGGAGTAAGATTGTAGGGGGAGAATTTTGGTGTCTTTTCCGTTGATGCCAAAGGGGGAGATGTATTAGTGATAAAAAAAATAAATAAGAGACATGTATCACTCATTATTCAGTGGAATAGTAGCAACATCATAATAGAAATACAACATAAGAGGAGAGCAATTCAGTGGGAGAAACTTTCAAAGGATAGATACGCATCCAAAGTATAGATTTAACAAAATCATATTTGGTATGTTCTCATGATGATATTTTGTTTGATTGAGGTTTTTACATCAATTCCAAAAGGGTATAATGTTATAAATGTGTTGTCTTTGATGACAAAGCATGGCAAAGATGGAAAAATTTGGCACAATATGACATAGGGTGACTTCAAGATGAGAAGAGCATGGTGAAGTGGTGCAGAGACTTTTGAAGGAATTTCTAGTGCAATAGATCACTTCAAGAGGAGATGGAACCCAAGCATATGGGAATATTTATGAAAGAGCTTTCCAGTGGTGTGTGGAAATTCAAATATGGCCTCCTAGACCAAAAGTTAATTCCAGCCAAAGTTGAGGATCCCAAAGTCAAAGTTTGTAGAGTTAAAGTTGGTTGGAGACCATTTTGGCACATAGTTTGGCAACATTTCCAAACATAGCAGAGTCATTAAGCAGATCTATTATCCAAAATAGTGAAATGACATGGAGAAAACAATGCAGTAGTAGAAAGGTCTTTAATTTTCCTCAGGAAGATCCCATTTGATGTTTAAGCCTGATGGTGGAAGCCTAGTGGGTCTACCCCCGCAAAAACTTAAGGAGAACTAAAGCGAATTAGTGGGATTACATAGGCCGACAAGACATGGCAATATGGTAGTACAAGGGGTAATATAATTTTAGTTGGGAAGATGTGGTAGAGATAGTGTAGTAGAGGCAGGTGTAGATTTTTAAGAGTGGGAGGCCCCCACTTGATAGGTTAAATGACGTACATGTCCTAAGGAAGATTTTGTGCCACAAGTCCCCACTAACGCATCAGAGGAATTACATAAGGGTCCATATATTGACCCTTAAATGATGGAAGGGGTCAAGAAATGAGTGGTTTTCCAGAAACCTCTAATCACTAGATTGACGACGGAGGTCGATTTCACCATGCCCCCCACCCCGTTCAAACCAAAGAAAGCCTAAGGGGGGTGAACAAAACCATAAAGTGGTTTGATGAACAATGAAACAAGTTGGGCTATGTTGTGTGATGTTAGGTAGCGCAATGTTTAAAAGAGGTCAAGACTCTTAGAATTTTTTATAAAATAAATCCGTCAAAAAACAAAGGTCTAGGAACCATTTCTCTCTCCTCTTTGACAACATACAGGTGGAAACATATTATTCCTCAATGATGATGTTAGTATTGATGTGGCCCAATAGGAGGTGGACACATGACAAGTTTTTTTTGGGTTTTCACCTAATCAAGTGGGTCATTTCCTAATGACATATGGACTACTCATAGAGTGCCATGTGACAGAGGTGATGTACTCATGATGTATTCATGCTACCAGGATCCCAGAAGGATTTGAGGTGAGGCATGGAAGGACTAGTAGGCTGACTAGGCAACAAGATTATAGGGTTAGTGTCAGGGACAAGTAATCCTAGAATTGTAGTGATTAGTTGTAGGAGCAATGAGTGAACCCTCTTGGCATTATGATGCATGTGTTTTCCTTGATGGAAACCCACATGTAATAGAACAAGTATATGTTAACTAGATGAATCCATAGATTAGTTTGCAGGTGACAGAGTGATGGAACAAAATAAAATAATGATGGGACAAAGGTTTAAAGATCAGAATTAGAACTTGGATAAAGGTGACTATTTGAAGATCTATATGTGGGTTCGTCAAGGCCAAGTCACATATACATGCAGGTACAAAGAAGAAAAGTCACTTACATGCTGGCACACTAATTTAAGAATACCAAGGGTCATTACCATGGTATTAGCTTACAATATTTAGTGCAGTAATGGTTACTTGATCCCATCCAACATTACCACCGACACTAGTGTAGTTTTGACTCATGGTATTGGCTAAGGCTTTGACTATATAAGGAGGTGAAGATCAAAGTGCTAAGTGTGCATGTGAAAGGGTTTTTGATGAATTTTTCAATATAAAGTATATTTTCATTGTAAGGGCCATAGTTTACACATAGATCTTGTTAGTGTTAGTATCTTCATATTGCCATCAGTGATAAAAAACCCTCTTTTCATATCATATTAGGGTCCCATTCTGAAATTTTGTCATTCCATTAGGTCGTCATGTAAAAATTTGGTCACTAAAGGTTGAATTATGGTTTCTTTTACTCCTTTTAGAAATTTACCTCTTGCTAGCTCATTTTAACCTTGCTGAGTATCCATTGTCCATAAAGTTAATGACATCATGAAAATCACATCAGTCATGTCATCTTGAAATTCATTCCTTCAAGGTCTCAATAGATATTTTAGGGTTTTTCAAGGTTTCATTAGGTCATTAGGGTTTCCAAGGTTCCAAAAAAAATCCATTCCATTGCATAAGTTCGGCAAGTAAAGGGTGATCAAATAACATCCCTTCACCATGTGAAGATGATTTGTAAAGAGAAATGCTTATTTCATTATGTAATTTTATGTCTATTATATGTAATGAGTTACTTTTCAGCTACATATTCAATTCCATTTCCAAAAGCATCCAAGCCAAAGTCAAAAATCAAGATTACCAAAGCATCATCCACCTATCAAGAGAAAAAAGGTTAGAAAGTCAGAAAGCAATAATATGGAAATTTGGAAATGACAAGAAACATTAGAAAGTGGGTGTGAAAGTCATAAATTAAATTCCATCCAAGTATAAAGGCTCTAAAGACACCCATAAAACTTCATTTTCACTCTAGCACTCTCAAAACTCCTCAGCAAAAGAAATTTGTTGATTTTAAGGAGAGATTGGGCCAAACAGAACAAGAGGGCACATTTAGCAAGGTCACTGTGTGTTTAGTTGGGTCGCTGCACATTTGACTGGGTCACTACGCATTTGCCAAAGATTCTAATGTAAATTACAATGATGCTGCACTCTTGTAGCTGAACAGCGCGTTTTCCTCGCTCGATGCGCGTTCGCCTAGAAGGAGAAAAAACGTGCTAGAACCTACTCCATTGCCACCAAGTTTTGAAATTGGTCATCATATACTTCAACAAATGAGGTTGGTGCAAAAATTATTCATTCCTTCCCTCTATTGTTCATCTACATAGGGTTTATAGTTTTTTGTTTTCATTCCTAAGATCAAACCCTAGTAATACATTCCCACCATCTCAATCACATTTCCTAGCTTCCATTACCATTCCCCTCCATTAAAAACTATCCCCAATCACCTCCCTCATTCCACACATCCTCATCCCCTCCTCATCATCTATCCTCACATCACTCCATATTTCCCATACCCATAGTCCATTCTACTTTCTCCCTAGGGTTTTGACAAGAACAAATCATGAAAGAAGAAGAACACATAAGTCAGATTAAGGAAGAAAAACAAGAGAGGAGGAAATATAAGAAAGGAGGGAGAATCATCGGATATGAGCCAACCAACACTAGAGAGCTCATGGCATCCCCCATCACTATCACAAGCTTCAAACATATGGGTTTTTTTGAGTTTTGTGAGAGGGTGGGAAGGACTCAGCATCATTCTAAATTGACTAGACAATTCATCATCAACCTCCATGACAACCAGGCAAACCTTGTTGTTGTCACTTTTACTATATCTTCTGTTATCACATCAACTGCTACTGGGATCCCAAATGTTGGGGGAAAATGGTTTAAATATGGAGAATTGGATTATTGCTACTATGAGCCATATCTTAAACCCAACCACAAGAATGAAAGAAGGAGGATTTTCCTTTTCTCTTACCTCCTAGACAAATATGTTCCTATAATGAAAATCATCATGAAGTACTTCGCATGTGAGGGTATGTTTTCTAGGCTTTATTCCTATCATATTCAGTTACTCATGCATTTTACAAGAGTCAAAATGCTCAATATGCCCTACTACCTTTACCTGGATATCGACATGATGTCATACATTGCCCGAAGGAAAGATCATGATCATAAAATGCATAGCATATTTCACCATTCTCTCATCAAGATGATAGTCCTACACTGCCTTGATCAACTTAACATTGCATGGGACACTTTCATATCCAATGAGATTTTCATAGTCCCACTTATTCAGCATGGCCAAGAGGCACCTTCATCTTCTCATCCATCCACCTTCATTCCTCCACCTCAACCCATACATCATGAATCTTCATCTGATGAGTCAACCACACCATCACCTCCATCATCACCATTTCATGAGCTTGTTCATTCACCTGGTAGAGATGAACACAGTAGGCAGGAGCATATCGATCATGACGAGAGTAGCAAGCCCAAAAGGGCTAGTTTAGGTACCTTGGCACATACCTATCAGAGAGGGCATAGGTAAGTTTTTGCCCCACTGATTGTGGGAGGGGCGTTTCCTTCTTCACTGACAAAGCAAGTACAGAAGGGTAAAGAAAACATTGTAGAGGAAAAGATCCAACGGCAGGAGGAAGACCTCCATGAGATAGAGCATGATTTTCAGTTAGTTGACTCAAATGAGCACGATGATAGTGAAAGCACAAATATTGTTATCAAGGATAAGAATGCAATCATAGCATAGCTCTAGGTCAACTTGCAAAGGGCCAAATGGATCATTTCCTACTATAAGCAGGAGAACAGGTAGTTTGAGGTCAAACATGAGCGCATGGAGATTTAGCTCAGAAAGAAAAAAAGAGAGAGGTTGAAAAGGAAAACGCCTTACTTGATGTGGCATATGGGCAGTATGGTGAGCAACTTGATGAATAGGTGCCAACAAGAAGGCCAAAGACAAGAGGCCCAAAGAGAGCTTTGGAGCAAGAAAGGAAAAGGGAGGTAGAACTAGGCAATGAGCTCACCTTGGATGAGCAATTTGCTAAGATGATAAATTAGAATTGAGAAAATTGGCTTGAAAGGGTAAATGTTAATCTAGAGAGCCTCTTAGACAAGGCCAAGAAGGACAATGATATTCAAACAAGGATGGCAAAATACTATGCCATGAGAAACAAAATTGCAAGGGTTAAGCTCAAAAGAGCTCATGAAAAAATCGAGGCCTTCACCAAGCAAGAGGAGAAAAAGGGGTTGGATATCCTTGTCGAGGAATCACTCCATGCCTCAAACATATAGCAACCTATTATCCCACCAATTTTGACCATTTTCAAACAAATTTGGCGAGCTATAATTAGCTGTGTTTTTTCGAGAAGTTTTTGGCATAGTTAGCATGTCAAATGCCAAGCACCTAGGAAGTTGCACTCTTTTTTGGAGCATCCAATGAGAAAATGGTCAGCGCTTTTGATTTTAGAATGATAAGGACATGCACCTTGTACTTTTTCTAAGCATTTGGAGCAAAACTAGTCAGCCAAAAGGGTCAAAAACTACCAAAAAATCACCTTTCTGCCTCTTTTTTGGCCTGGTTGTTGCGGTTTACTAGTCTTGAGACATTGGCATTTTGATAGATAAAATGGCCTCCAAAGTGAAAAATAAAGATATATCTGGAAATTAGACTCGAAGGGATTTCTAACGAGCTATCTTGGAGGAAATTTGGACACCGGAAAGGACTCCAAAAGCAGCCCTGAAGATAGGGTTGTGCATTTGACACCAAAAGGGTGTGTTTAACCAGGTCGCTATACGTTTGACAATCTTCTACTATTTTCAATGTTTCACTCCAAGTCGACTTTTACCTATGGGAAATTCAAGTGTTACTCATGTAATCGGTATACATTATGTAATTATTTATTTTTACTTTTATCTAGGGTAGATACATTAGTTAAATGGCCTATGTGGCATGTAATGAATCAGTTTGCTAGAGTGAGGGATGAGTCACTTTGACCACCCTACACTCCAGCTACCAATTTAGCCTTTCTAGCAACTACTCCTCCTCTCATGGATTCGTCCCCTAAGCCTAGGATGAGTTTGTTCTAGGCCTATATTATGTATTTTCTTAGTCATTTTACAAGCTGGATTCAGGAGGATGCTATACATGTGATCAAAGACTATTTTATAAGATTTTGGCTAGTTTCAATAGATGAGTTGCATCTATTTTTCTGGGATACATGTAGTATGAATGTTTATCATTGTTACTTATTTTTGATCATTTTTATGAATGTTTTATCAGTTTATAAACCATTTCATGTTTGTTATATGGTAATTTTCAAGTTGATAAGTAGAATACATGCTTGCTCATGCTCTATTTTGGGAAATTTATCATACTTTGTTCACTTTTCTTCAGTTTAGGAAGAATACATCTCTTATGCTCTTCCTAACTCCTCATTAGGCTTAAACCATCTCACAAAATCACCTTTTAAGTGTTAAGCTTCATACCTACCTTGCCCCTTTGAATGTTTGTAATCATATCTCATTTGCCCCGACCTAGTCCCTCTTACCTAAATCACTCATCCTTGCAACTACCCAACCAAATCAAATCAAACAACCCTCCACACTATACATCTAGCCTAAAACCATAAAATATCCAGCCCTCCTAGCTGTGACCCTTTGGAGAGAGCCCTCTCTAGCTTGGTAGGGCTAGCTACCAAGCTAAAAGACTCTTGTGGTTACCTTAGCTGGACTCTTCCTCAACCTTGGAGATTCAGAGGAGTGATAACATACTGGCACCATTGCCGGGGAATGAAATATTCATTTTCCATGGGTGTACGACAAAGTTAAATCTAATTGCTGATGGTGGACAATGATCAAGAACATGAAGGCTGAAATCATTCACCTAGCGACTCCATTAACTGAAAGATCCATAAATATCAACACTTCATGGCGACTCCATTTTTCAAGAACTAGCAGTTTGAAAACCTTCTCGGTGACTTCATTGTTTTCAAGATGAGTTCTATTGCAAGAAGAAATCCCAGGTATGCTCCTATGGATTGATCTCAGATAACTGGATCTCGAAATCCTATGCCTCATGTTGACTAGTTTACAAATCTTCCTATATTTAAAAATGAACAAGAAGATGATGCTACTTTGCATTTACTAAGGTTTCATGTACATGTATGTAGACTAAGAGTTGAGTTTCCTGAGTACTATCTCATGAAGTTTTTTATGGCTACCCTTGAAGATAAAGCTAGGGTATGGTATGAAGGGTTACCAGAAGGAAGCTAATGTTCTCTAAAGGATTTCCATAATGTGTTCACCAACCATTATGTAAAGTCTTGTCTTTCTTTACAAATATGTTGTGATTATAGTGAAGGTTTCATTGCATATCTTGAATGTATTGATGATATCGAATGTATGGATGATGAAGAAATCATTGAAGCCTTCTCTAATTTTTCCCTTCAATAACAGTCTGAAGAATCCAGTCACCTTGATACACAAGATCATAATCAGCATACAATAGCTTCCTCTTTGCTTGTAGATGAAGGAATTTTTCATCTTTATAGTCAAAAGGAATCACATGAAATGAATCAGTAGTCTAATGAAAATTGATATTCTCCTTTGCTTGAAATTAATGAATATATCCAATATCCTTGTCAAATTTTAGGAGGGAACAGAAGAGAATTGTTGTTTTTTCCAAAGAAAAAAAAGAGTACATACTCCTTTGATTGAAGAAGAAATAAATCATATTCTTAATTTGAAAATCCATATTCCATCCATTAAGAATGATGATGTTATTGTACAGTATTTCTAGTTTCCAAGTGACTATGAAGAGGAGAACAATGATAAAGAAGAAGTTGTTTTAGAGCCCCTTTCATATACAAATATTCCTCAAGGTTTAGAAAATGAAAGTTTTGTTGATGAAAAAGAGTTTTCCCCAGATCTTATAGATATGGACACTTATGCTGTTGAAAATAATATGGAGGATCCCTTTGATAATTTGTTACAGCCATATGGAAATAATGCTTATTCTTCTCCTTTTATTGATTCACAAAAGGTAATGCTTCATAATTTTCAAGATCCCTTGGATAGTATTTTGCAAGCATTGGAGAATATGAATGTTGTTTTGTTTATTAGCATAAATCTTGGTTTCAATTTTCATTGAGATTTGCCTATATATACATCATTCTGCTTACTTGAGGTAAGTGAGAGCAAAATTTCAGTAAGTAACCATTTACTGGATTGGTTACACTGGAAAGATCATTTCACCCAATCATCAATGGTGGAAGAAGGGAAAAAAGAGGAGGAACATGCCAATGTGTTGTCTCTGGCTTATGAAGAGGAAACAATTCAACTTGATAGTTGTTTTGATCTTTCTGCTGATCATCAAGATTTGTCCTTTGCACATGCTTTTCAAGATCCTTTTACCAGTTGGTTGCAGTCATCAGATCATGATGGTTATCTTGTTTCAAATCATAGTTTTTAGATTCAGTTGTATGTTGAGTTTCCAACCTTCAAGATTTTTGTAGATAGTGTAAATAAAGGAGACTCAGGTATCCAGCTTCTTGATTGGCTTCATTGCAATTTTTCCTTTACCTAATGTAGCATTCATTTTCATAAGTTATAATAGAATAGGGTGTGGATTTTGTTTCAACAACAACTTTCTTTCAAGTTCAGTTTTCAGCAAGTGACAACAAAATTCATCAAGGTTTGAAGCTCGAGGAGAAGACCCTAAGGCTTTGATGATCTGACAGTTTGGATTGAAGATTTTAGTGTTCAATTTAGTTCTTATTTTTTTACTGTATTGGCCCACATGGTTAGGCACTTGGTCTACAGTGTTCTTGACACCTCCAAGGAGCTGCCATTCCCAATAAGGCCGATGTTAGTGTCAGTATTTTCATACTGCCATCAGTGATCAAAAATCCTATTTTCATATCGTATTAGGGTCCCATTATGAAATTTTTGTCATTCCACTAGGTTGTCATGCAAAAATTTGGTCATTGAAGGTTGAATTAGGGTTTCCTTTAGTCCTTTTAGAAATTTACCCCTTGTTGTCTCATTTCAACCTTGCTGAGTATCCATTGTCCGTAAAGTTAATGAGAGCATTCCATCGCATCAGTCATGTCATCTTGAAATTCATTCCTTCAAGGTCTCATTAGGTATTTTAGAGTTTTTCAAGGTTTCATAAGGTCATTAGGGTTTCCAAGGTTCTAATAAAACTCCATTCCATTGCATAAGACCGACAAGTTGAGGGTGATCAAATAACATCCCTTCACCATGTGAAGACGATTTGCAAAAGAGAAATGCTTATTTCATTATGTAATTTTATGTCTATTATATGTAATAAGTTACTTTTCAGCTGCATAATAAATTCCATTGCCAAAAGCATCCAAGCAAAAGTCAAAAATCAAGATTTCCAAAGCATCATCCGCCTGTCAAGAGCAAAAAGGTCAGAAAGTCAAAAAGCATTAATATGGAAATTTGGAAATGACAAGAAACAATAGAAAGTGGGTGTGAAACTCATAAATTAAATTACATCCAAGTATAAAGGCTCCCAAGATACCCTTGTTGGATTATTGGGCCCTAAACCAAGTTCGGAAGAGTTATTAGCCAAACAAATCTCGCAGCTACCTACCCTTTCGACAACAGACCGCAGAGCATGGACTGAGGTCTCACCTGAGGTAGCAGGGGAGGGTGCTGGAACTAGGTTTCCGCACCCTTGGGATGTCTTGATGTCGTCTGGAGAGGTTGCAAACCATTCTGTGGCCTCGTGCCGCTTGGTACTACTATCGGGCTTTCACGTAGATCCGCACAGGTGTACTTTATTATTAATGAAATTGTTATAGATGTAATCTTCTTATTATGGTCTTTAAAAAAACATTTAATAATAAAACCCAGGGTGTGAAATCATAATTATTTAAAGATATTAAATTAAATAGCAAATGTATAAACCAGAACACAATAGATCCATGATATTTTTGAAACCACTTATCTTTATTAATATCTTCCATCAATACAACCAGATTCACCCTGCGCACTCAGCTGTTGGGGTCTACGCACACAACCACGGACTCTACCAGGCCTTTGCGCACACAGCTGCAGAGCCTCTATTTATTTATCAACACCCTTGACTTGGACTTATAGACATAGAGAATATTGCCTTTACAAACCCATAACGTCAAGATTCAACTCCAAAAACTAACTTCTAGCCATAGAGCCTTGCTCTATTTATACATTCCCATGGTCTGCAGACCATGGGTAGAATGACTTACTTCCTATTATTCTATATTATTTTTGGGTGGACAACCCCTTGACTTGACTCATTACAATTCACGCTCCGTGCACTTCGCAGAGTCTTTACCATACTTTTTCCCAAAATTGTGGGCTTTGAGCACCAAAATCATTACACGGGACCTCCGCTACCCAAAAACCCATAAAAATTCATTTGCACTCTAGCACTCTCAAAACTCCTCAGAAAAAGAAATTTGTCGATTTTAAGGAGAGATTAGAAAAAACAAAGCAAGAGGGCGCATTTAGTAGGGTCACTGTGTGTTTAGCTGGGTTGCTACCCATTTGACTAGGTTGCTACGCATTTGACAAAGATTCCAGTGTAAATTACAATGGCGCTACGCTCATGTAGCTGAAGGGCGTATTTTCTTGGGTCGTTGCATCTTTGCCTGGGTCACTGCGCGTTCACCTAGAAGGAAAAAAACATCCTAGAACATCCTCCATTACCACCAAGTTCCCAAATTGGTCATCAAATACTTCAACAAATGAGGTTGGTGGAAAAATTATTCATTCCTTCCCTCTATTGTTCATCTACATAGGGTTTATAGTTGTTTGTTGTCATTCCTAAGATCAAATCCTAGTATTACATTCCCACCATCTCAATCATATTTCCTAGCTTCCATTACCATTCCCCTCACTTAACAACTATCCCCTATCACCTTCCTCATTCCACACATCCTCATCCCCTCTGCATCATCTCTCCTCATATCATTCCATATTTCCCATACCCACAGTCCATTCTACCTTCTCCCTAGGGTTTTGACAGCAACAAATCATGGTAGAAGATGAACACAAAAGTTATATTGAGGAAGAAAAGGAAGAGAGGAGGAAATATAAGAAAGGAGGGAGAATCATCATATATGAGCCAACCAACACCAGAGAGCTCATGGAATCCCCCATCACTGTCACAAGCTTCAAACATATGGGTTGTTTTGAGTTTTGCGAGAAGGTGGAAAGGACTCAGCATCATTCTGAATTCACTAGACGGTTCATCATCAACCTCCATGACAACCAGGCAACCCTTCCTGGTGTCACCTTTACTATATCTTCTGCTATCATATCAGCTACTACTGGGATCCCAAATGTTTGGGAAAAATGGTTTAAACAGGGAGAATTGGATTATTTCTACTATGAGCCAGATCTTAAACCCAGCCACAAGAATGAAAGGAGGATTTTCCCTTTCTCTTACGTCTTAGACAAATATGTTGTATAATGAAAATCATCATGAATTACTTCACATGTGAGGGTAGGTTTTCTAGGCTCTATTCCTATCATAGTCAGTTACTCACACATTTTACAAGAGTCAAAATGCTCAATCTGCCCTACTATCTTTACTTGGATATTGACAAGATGTCATACATTTCTTGAAGGAAAGATCATGATCATCAAATGCATAACATATTTCACCATTCTCTCATCAAGATGATAGTCCTACACCACCTTAGTCAGCTTAACATCGCATGGGACACTTTCATATCCAATGAGATTTTAACAGTCCCACCTATTTAACATGGCCAAGAGGAACCTTCATCTTCTCATCCATCCACCTCCATTCCTCCACCTTAGCCCATACATCATTCATCTTCATCTGATGAGTCAGCCACACCATCACCTCCATCATCACCATTTCATGAGCCTATTCATTCACCTGGCAGAGATGAAGGGAGTAGGTAGGAGCATATTCATCATGGCGAGAGCAGTAAGCCCAAAAGGGATGGTTTAGGTAGCTTGGCACATACCTATTAGAGAGGGCATAGGAAAGTGTTTTCCCCATTAATTGTGGGAGGGGCCTTGCCTTCTTCATCGACAAAGAAGGTACATAAGGGTAAGGAAAACGTTGTATTGGCAGAGATCCAACAGCAGGAGGAGAAAGACCTCCATGAGATAGAGCATGATTTTTAGTTAGTTGAGTCAGATGAGCATGATGATAGTGAAAGCATAGGTATTATTATCAAGGAGAAGAATGCACTCATAGTAGAGATCTAGGTCAACTTTCAAAGGGCCAAATGGATCATTTCCTGCTATAAGCAGGAGAACAGGTAGTTTGAGGTCAAACATGAGCTCATGGAGATTCAACTCAGAGAGGCAAAGAGAGAGGATAAAGAGGAAAAGGACTTACTTGATGAGTCATATGGGCAGTATGGTGAGGAACTTGATGAATAGGTTCCAAGAAGAAGGCCAAAGACTAGAGGCCTAAAGAGAGCTTTGGAGCAAGAAAGGAAAAGGGAGGCAAAACTAGCCAATGAGCTCACATTGGATGAGCAATTTGCCAAGATGGTAAATGAAAATTGAGAACATTGGGTTTAAAGGGTAAGTGGTCATCTGGAGAGCCTCTTAGACAAGGCCAATAAAGACAATTATATTCAAAGAAGGATAACAAAATACTATGCCATTAGAAACATAATTGCAAGGGCTAAGCTCAAAAGAGCTCATGAAAAAATTGAGGCCTTGACCAAGCAAGAGGAGAAAAAGAGGTTGGATATCCTTGCAAAGGCATCACTCCATGCCTAAAAGATATAGCCAGCTATCAGCCCACCAATTTTTACCATTTTTGAGAAAATTTGGCAACTTACAATTTGCTATGCTTTTTTGAGAAATTTTTGGCATAGTCAGCATGTCAAATAAACAACACGTAGGACGATGTGCTCTTTTTCGGAGCATCCAATACGAAAATGGTTAGAATTTTTGGACTAAAAATGATGAGGAAATGTACCCTATACCTTTTCTAAGAATTTGGAGTAAAACTGGTCAGCCAAAAGTGTAAAAAACTAACAAAAAATCATCCTTTTGCCTCTTTTTTGTCTTGGTCGCTGTGCGTTTACCAGTCTTGGGAGATTGGTATTTTGATAGGGAAAATGACCTCTAAATTGCAAAATAAAGGTATATCTTGATAGTAGACTCGAAGGGTTTTCCAAAGAGCTATCTTGGAGAAAATTTGGACACCAGGAAGGCCTCCAAAAGTAGCCCTGAAGATGGCGCTGTGTGTTTGACACCAAAAGGGCACATTTCACCATGTCACTACACATTTAATAGTCTTCTGCTAGTTTCACTGTTTCACTCCAAGTTGACTTTTACCTATCGGAAATTCAAGTTTTACTCATGTAATTGATATAGATGATGTAATTATTATGTTTTCACTTTTATCAAGGGCAGATATATCACTTAAATGGCTTATGTGGCATGTAGTGAATACGTTTGCTAGAGTGAGGGATGAGTCACTTTGACCACCCTACACTCTAGCTATCAGTTTAGCCTTTCTAGCAACTGCTCCTCCTCTCATGGATTTGACCCCAGAGCCTACTATGAGTTGGTTTTAGGCCTATATTATGTATTTTCTTAATCATTTTACAAGTTGGATTCAGTAGGATGCTATACTAGTGATCAGAGACTATTGTATAAGATTTTGGCCAGTTTCAATAGATGAGTTGCAGCCATTTTTCTCGGATACATGTGGTATGAATGTTTAGAATTGTTTCTTATTTCTGATTATTTGTATGAATGTTTTATCAGTTCATAAACCATTTTATGTCTGTTATATGGTAATTTTCAAGTTGATAGGCAAAATACATGCTTTCTCATGCTCTGTTTTGGGAAATTTATCATACTTTGTTCACTTTTCTTTAGTTTTGGAAGAATACATCTCTTATGCTCTTCCTAACTCCTCACCAAGCTTAAACCATCTCATCAAATCACCTTTTAAGTGTTAAGCTTCATACCTACCTTTCCCCTTTGAATGTCTGTAATCATATCTCATTTTCCTTGACCTAGTCCCTCTGACCTAAATCACTCATCCTTGCGACTACCCAACCAAATCAAATAAAAGACCCTCTTCACTATACATCTAGCATAAAACCCTAAAATCTCCATCCCTCCTAGCTGTGACCCTTTGGGGAGAGCCCTCTCCGGCTTGGTAGGGCTAACTACCAAGCTAAAAGACTGGTTTGTGGTTAACTTAGCCGGACTCTTCCTCAGCCTTGGAGATCTGGAGGAGTGATAATAGATCTGACATAATTATGCACCGATGAATACAATGATGGATCAGGATCATGAGACCTGAAATGACTTTCCATTGTGTCATCTTCTCATGGATTGACTAGATCTAAGTATTGATGCATGTTTTTATCTCTGAATATTATGATCTAGGTCTTTCTGAAGTTCTGAAGAGTTGCACAATTTTAGGTCAAAATTTGTAGATTTGTACGCAGGTTGGTCTTAGTTAAGTCGTTTATACACATGAGTTCATTTCTTCAAATTCACATACATAAAGGAAGTGTTTTGTTCATAAATGGCTAATCAACTTGATCAGTGTTGTTGTATCTCTATGGTCTATCAATGATGTCCTCATGTTGATTTGGGTTGAGTGATAATGGCTGAAGTAGAACTAATTGAATGATGAAGTTGAATTTGATTACATGTTGATTGGTTGAAAAGATTATTGATGCTGCTAACTGTATGAGGGTTGTGTAAGCTAACACAATATTTCATAATAACTATGGTCAACTCTATGTCTGATTCAGAATTACAATTTTTACTAAATTGATATCTGTACGGAGGTTGCTCTACATAAAAGTGTGTATACACGTGGGTTTCCTTGAGTGAAGTAGCGTATACATGTTGGAATATGAATGATCAAGGTTGCAGTTGATTCTGTGTGTTGATGAAATATTCTAAGTTCAGTTCTGTGTTATGGTTACAATGATCTCACTCTTCTGTTTAAATTAAGTTATTTTTTGCTTCAGTTGATCTAAAGGTTGTGATGTATTAAAGCAGGTGGATCCATTGTGAAAATTTATGAAACGTGTTCCATAGATGTTGCTGCGGGTTGGAGCCTTTGGTGAGGAAATTAGGTTAGGGCGTTAGATCTCCCTTCCAGTAGGAGATGGAGAATGAGTGAAGGTTGTAGCATTCAATAGGTGGGTGCCTGTGTACTGGAATGAATCTGCACCAGTACAATAATGTAAGAAGTTTTTCATATTAATAAGTTTGAAGCCTGAGATGACAACAACGATGGTTTTCTCCCACATTGGGTTTCCACATTAAATCTTGGTGTTCATGTGTGTTTCTTATGTGTGATACTTTATTCTCTTCTTACAGAACCTTCTTACTACTTATCAAATGCCTGGTAAATCTCTAAGATTTTGGTTTAAGTTTAACATATAAAGAATTGGTTGTTTTACAAGTTTACTAATGATACACTAGTTTCTTTTACAACAATTGTGTACATATGTGAGTTGGGTTCAATAAAGTCATGTACATATTTTAGAAAAGGAAATTATTATTGTGAGTTTTTAAAATAATGATTGACCCCCCCTCAGTATTTTTCCCAACAATTGGAATCATAGCAGGTCCTTCAATAAAAGTTTTATTGCTTGAAGGAAGATCTCCCAAGATGGGAAATCAAGAAGAAATGAAATCTATTAGACCACCACTCTTCAACAGATATAATTTAATATATTTGAAGACAAGAACCAGATACTATCTTTAGTCCCTTTGAGCATATGCTTGGGAAACTGTGGAAGGAGGTTACCGATATCTAGCGATAGCTCCCAAAGATACAGGAGGAAAGAAGACGTATGAAAACAATGCCAAAGTTGTTAACACATTATTGGGAAGTCTAACATAATCATAATTTGTCAAATTTATATAGCTAAGCATGGAAAAAGAAATATGGGACAAAATAATTCAAAGCTATGAAGGTAATACCAAGGTAAAAATTGCTTAACTCCAAACTCTCAGAATTCAATATGAAAATCTTAGAATCCATAATGATGAAAGTATTGCTAGTTTATTTCTACGTATAGATGAGATTGTAAATCACATGAAAAATCTATGTGAATAAATAAAGGGCACTACTTTACTAGAGAAAATCTTAAGATCTCTAACTCCTAAATTCAAGTCAAAAGTCTCTTCCATTGAAGAGAAGCAAGATATACAGACACTTACTGTTGTTCAACTTCACGGGATCCTAATTGCTTTTGAAATGAGGAAAGGAGGTCTCTCAGAAGTCGCATTTAAATCATTTGGAAAAGGAAAATAAAAGGAGGAACACAAGGAATCAGGATATATATCATAAGAAGATGAGGTGAAATTTGTAAAGAAACCTCAACTAGGCACCGAAAGGTTCAACGGTAAGCTTCCCTTCAAATATTTTTCTTATGGTAGAGTTGGTCATTATGATGCTAAATGTCCTAATAAATGCAATCAATATGACAAAGGGAAGGATATTGCAAAAGGTAATAGGAGATAAATTGAAAATAAAAGAAGTTATTATACTCATGAAGATAGTGATGGCTTGTCAACTAGTGAAGAAGGAGAATCTGATCAAGATCTTAAATTACTCATGGATTTTTAGAAAAATACTAATGAGTATAATGACAAATTTGTGGATTCTTTAGAGGAAAAATATTTCTTTGAAGAAATTACTCAACTCAAAATTTGCTTGGAAGAAAAAAAATTAGCCATAGATACATTGAAGCATCAACCCATAGAAAAGGAAAAGCATAATGAGAAGTTAGAATGTGAAGTAGTAAGTCTAAGAAAGGAACTTGAGAAAATAAAAACTATGAATCCTAGATTTTCTAAAGGATCTGAAACCTTAGATGAAATTATCAAGGTGCAATGCTCCTCTTGTGAAGACAAGGTCTTGGATACATTGGAGAAACATCTCAAAATAGAAAAGTCTTCAACCATCACTGGAAGCTATCTAAATGCAGCAAAAACTAGTCAGCAAAGCTTTAGTCCCCAACAAAAGAATAAATGCATTCCACAGATAAATCTTGTTCACTCTAATCCAAGGATGAACAACAATAGAAGCACTAGTCAAAAGGTAAACACTGCCAGAAGATTCTATGATCACATAAATTTATTCTTTAATGGTCAATGTTTCTTATGTCATAATTTTGGTCATAAGTGTTGGCTATGTGGGGCTTGACCCAGGTTTAGCATTACTTATCCAAACAAATCCCTACACTAATAGCCCTTTCAACATCATCCCATGAAGCACAGACTGAAGTCTCACTAGAATCAGTTTGGGGGGATGCTAGAACCAAGTTTCCGCACCCTGAGATGGTCATGATGTCGGTTTATACCCTCTGTTCCTACTTTCGCATAGGTCACTAATATTTAGGGCTCTATCAGTCTAGCCCTTTATTCCGCCCTTCAATACCTCCGTGAAGGTGTATGATTGATCTTCGCGTAGCCTTAACCTGCGATCCAGGTACTTTCGCGCTACTATGATAGTGTATTATATAGGTTCCCAAGTTATCTTAAGTGTTTTACTTATCTTACTAAAAAATCACAGCTAGCACCGCATAAACTGATATCCTTACTTGCATTCAATTAACCAATATAATCACATATATTCGTGCATCACATAGACATTGTAAATTAAACCCAACATGCAATGTAACTAGATGCAGTAACAGGAAATAAATACACATAATTTTCATAATACTTCTCTTTATTAATATCTTCAGTTTGATACAGATTCTATCCGCCCTGCACACAAAACTACAGGGGTCCATGCACTGAGCTGCGGACTTCTACCCTAGGCCTATATGCACTTAGCTACAAAGCCTCTACCTATGCTAAGACCTGAAACACTTAGACTTCTCTAGTAAGACTCTCCACTTCATTCTTTGCTAAAGACTTATGACTACTTAGAGCTTACTTACTTAGCTCCTTTTTATACAATCCCATGGTCCATGGACCATGGGTGGATCTTTACAGCCAACTTTACACTTTACAAAATAAGGGTAGACAACCCTTTATGACTCATGACACCTTCGTGCTCCGTGACCACAAAATGTGGAGACTTTACAAATTTATTTGAAAACTTTTAGCCCCAAAACTGCCCTTGGGGGATCCTGTTCCCAACATGCCCCCAACACAAACATGGTGACTCACACTTCAGTCACTCTGTGGGCGCAGTGAGTTCCATCTTGACCTGTATGATAGCAACCTTGGCAGTGTAGTGTGCAGTCGCTTGTTTTTCTTCTTCAACCAACTACTCAGTCATTGGTCTTGAACAATTAGCTTGAAGCTCTTGCTGAGTCTCTTGCATATTTGCAAGCTTTTCTTCAATAGAGGCCATGATTGAATAAGCCTCATCTAGCTAGGGCTTCAAGTGCACCTTTAGCACTGCCTCCTTGTGTTGCGCTGCATTTACCTGTTCCTTCAATTGTTTGGCCTTCTACAACTTCACTAGTCTCTATGTGAGAGTGACAGTTCGAGTTGTAGCTTTTACCTCATCATAGCATTTTTGTAGTTCTCGCGCCTCTGTCTCTAGCCGCTATACATTAGGGTCCTCCTGCAATCTCGTCCAGACCTCGAAGGACTGTTCAAAAAGTTGTGTGCCATCTGCTACTGCGGCTATCGCCTCTGTGACAGCGGTTTCTTGCTGCTCCTTTAATTCTAGTAGAGTTGAAGGTTGGGCTTTCAATTGTAGATCTGCAATCCGTAGGTTTAGCTCTAGCTGAACCCTAGCCATCTCTGTGCGAGTGTCATGCACCCTTGTGTCTAGCTTGCAAATGTGCACCTCGACCGGTTCATCCTCAAGAATGGTCAACTCTGGGACTATTCTACATTCCTCCTCCACAACCTAAACTATATGCTTGTTTCAGTAGTCTCACTATACGGACATTTGTTCATTATTAATCCTTTGCTCACTGATCACCTATAAAGTGTGATGTTCATGGTCCCTTAGCTCTGCGATCACTCCATCCTGCAATAGGTGGAGCGCCTTGCCAGGGAGCATTGCCAAGTTCAACCCCACTCCCTTGAGGGAACTGACAGTGGACCGATCAACTTCATTCTCTATGGTCAGTGCTCCACCCGGTAACACTATCGCATTGGAGACCTTCACATGCAGCATATCAGCAACTTCTGAAGAGCCGATAGTGAGGTTGGTGGACACTGCGCTAGCTTATGATGTGTGGGTCTGCAACTCCTATAGACATCTCTCCATGGCCCCCAATAGTAGTTGTTGCCACTGCTTGAACTGTTGTAGTGCCTCCATGATGACATCCTACATCGTGTCTGTAATGTCATGCAAATACCCCTCTGTAAGGGTGATTGGGTCTAGCGATGCCTTAGTGGCCTTGGATTTCTTCCTCGACCCCACTTTCTCTTATTCCCTTAGACACTTGATGTGATCTGACATTGTCTACGGGTTCGTGCCATGCTACTCTGTTTGCTCATCCATTTCTGCCTCTGTTTCGGGCGAAGGTGACATCATGCCTTTATCAGAGCCATGCTATGCTTCGCCGGTCTGATTTTCTATTTTTTGATCGACATTGATCTCCACCTAGGCCTTGTCTCTCCTTCTTCCTCTTTTCGACTAGTTGCACCATTTTGAGCTTGGCCTCCACATTTTTTCACTATGTGATGGACTTTGCTCTCCCCCACCACCATGTGTAAGGTAGTGTGACACTCTATAGCCAACGATCAAGTACCGCATCAATTGCATCGTCCGTTGCCAAGTAAGGCAATTTATACCATGTCTGCATAGGGTTCCTCCATGCCCTGATCGACACATGAGGAAAGTCTACATTGAACTTCGTGTACCCTCACAGGTTAGCAAACATAGTAGGCAATAGCCATGGTTTACAATTGATAGCCATGCAAATGTTCATTTCCATCAAGACCTAGAAGATCTTGGTGTCCTTGATGTACTGAGCATCCTTGGTCACCCACAGCGAAGTGTACTTTGCTACTCTAGTAGGTTTGACATGATCGAGGGGAACTAAATATCTTCTTGTAGCTCCCAAGCTACCAGCACAATAGATAGCAAGAGCCATGCATAGTGGAAAGTCTTGTTGAGCTCCTATGCCTTGCGGTAATTCACAAGGAACTCACCACAGAGATAGTGTGCCCAATTGAGCTCGACTCCTTCAGCACATTGGGCTGTAAGAGCAACGATTGGTGGCGACACTTCATCTATACGACACTTCCTCATAACCTTTCCTACCAAAATCTATGTGGCACCTTGACTGCAGGGTCACTGATACTTGAGATGGCATAGCCTTGCGGCTTGTTCACGAGCTTGAATTTCTCCTTCATGGCCTCCACGAGGGCCTGCTCACCACCTTTTCCGCCAAACATCATGGATATATTTTCTCCTATGTAGGGCAGTCGTACGACCCTATGGATCAATCTGTCGGTGATGGGTATTGGCTCCTCCAACCATAGACACTCATTGTGCACCAAGCACAACAACTGCTTGATGACCAATAATGTAATTGGGGTGCGATTATAGTGCGACACCCATAGCAGGTTGAGCAAACCTACCTTGTCTACTCCTCTGAGCCACTTCCGTGGTTCCAATGCAGTCATCTTGGTGGTTGTGTTAATAATATGACACATTAGCTTCTCTGTTGCTAAGTGTGGGAACTTCTCATGGTTAGCGAAGTCATAATCTTCCAATTTTAACAGAGGAACCTGCCCCAAGCACAGTCCTTGAAAGATAATCTTGTATTGTAATAGAGAGGTTTGTAAGGGGACCTTGCCCTCTTCAATGTCCTTTGGCACCTTGGTCTTGCCCTTGGGTGGAGGGATGTACTCGGGAAATGTAGTGATAGGGTCGGCACCCTGGACTTCAACTTCCTCCACTTCTAACCCCAAGTCCTCATCATCCATCGAGATGTCCTCCATTTCTTCCTCCTTCGGCTCCAGGTTAATGGCTTTTCCCTTTTCCTGTGTGGTGGCTTATCCTTCGGCGAGTTTTTTCTCAGTGATGTGTGCACGGGTATCACAGCCTGCTTGCCCTTTTTGTCCTTCGCACTCTCCTTAGCTAGGGTTGGCTTCGGTCTAGGTGTTCGTGGTGATTTGGGAACTTCAGCTAATACCTCGGCAACCTCTAGAGAAACTCCCTCTACCTCCCTAACAACTTTCGCCACAGCCCCTCGGCTGTCACTGCTTCCCCAATCTCTATGGTTTTTGTTGGTGTCGACATGATGCTACTCAATAGTTCTTGTGTCTCCTTTGGTAATTGCTCAAATGTTGAACTCGCTATGAGAGCTTCAAGGAATTCATGGTTCATGTGTGCCTAAGAGCTCAACACTCAATTCTCAAAATTCCAAGTGTTTTTCACTGGGCAGCCACCTGTAATTTATAGGGCATTTTGAATTCAAATCCCACTGTTCCCCCCACATTCGGCTCATTAAGGCTAGATTGGAGGCATATTTCCAAGGATCTTACCCGTAAAGTTTGTCTTAAATGTCAGCTTCCCATTCCATTTGGCTGCATTTCTACCATCAAACCATGAATAGTGACTTTAATGGTCACTTTCTAGCTAACCTGTCCGATTTCTCATTGGGTAGCACAACTCCCTTCGTGTTGTCATGGACCCTGTGACATTTCCTTGTCCCGCACAATCCTCCAATCGTGCAGTTCCCCAACCTGGGCAGTGTAGTTTATAGTCCCACGCCTCCTTTCAGCTACCTGGAGCACTAAGACTATGTTACCCTCATATAGTCACCTGGCTAGATCACCAGTGTATGGCTTCGATCGATTTCCATTCACCTTTCCTGGGAAGGGATCTCCATTCATTTTAACCAACTAAACTACTCCACCGTCTGTAATGTCCTTAATGACATAGGACCTGTTATCACTTAGAACTAAAAATTTGATGCATATAATTGTCTGTCCTAGTCCGATGACAAAGGTCTGTGTTAAAGTTGATTTCATTTTTATTTTTTCTCACTTAGGATTTGGAGTTTTAAAAGTTTTTAACTCAAACCATACTCGACTCCTATTGGTTCTCCTCCACCCATCATTGTTCCATAGTCATGTCTTGTCTTATTCGAGTCACCGTGTCTTTTAGTGATTTCGCAGCGTAATCCCATTTGCCAGTTTCGCAGTGCAATCATGGTTAAGCAGTTTCACAGCGCGTCATGATTAGGCAATTTTGCAGCGCATCATTAGAATTTAAAACTAACAGTGCTGTGAAATCATGGATTCGTGCATTTCGCAGCGAATCTTTCCCGAAATGTCAAGTCCGTAGGTGAGTCATTAATTGTGTCCACTCATGTCAGTTTGTGTACCTCTTGTATCACGTTTGAACGCTCATTTGCCACTACCCCACCAATAGATCTGTTGATATGCACAGAAATATCATTCCCAAGAGATTTTACCATGCATAGACCTTAATGATGGTCATAAGTGCTGCATGAGTGACAAGTCTGCCTGATTATGTATTGAAGTGTTTCAATAAAAGAATTTGAATTTCAAGCGAGGCTGATTTCAAGCGAGCCTGATTACAAGCGAGGCTGAATTAAAAAAGGAGCTGAATCACCATTTCGACCGGAGCTGTTAGACTTTGTGTGTGAAGATCTCGAAGGGAAAAATGGAGAGAAAAGAGCACAGATCCGGTAAATGCCAGAGGACTAAACCTGAAGGCCTGGACATAGCGTTGAGGGATGAAGGCGTGAAGAAAGCGTTCGAAGATGTCGGGTGCTGGAACTTTTGTAAAAAGCTACAAGGAGGACATGCGCAGGTAACTAAAGAATTTGCGGTAAACTTCACTGGTTTAAATTCAAAGATAGCTATGCTAGAAGTACAGGTTTCTCCAGAAGTAATATCTGCTGTGACAGAGATCCCAAGAGGACGGGAAGAATGGTTTAAAAATTTTAAGTTTGATATGAATCCTTGTAAGGAGTTTTTAAAGGAGGCATATGTAAACGAAGACTTAACAAAAGCAGTGCCCAGAAATTATGTCAAGGAACATTATTCTCTTCTTCTCACCTGCATGCAGAAATATTTGACCTGTGAAGGAAGGTACAATAAGGTCTATTCTTACCATTTTAAACTGCTTTTGCATTTCACTGGGAAAGTCTACATAGACATTCCTTTTTATTTGTTTCGCAGTTTGAGTAAGATGTGTGATAAGGTGCAGCTGAGGAAAGAGGACTGTGAAACCTCTTTGTTTCATCATGGTTTGATTAAGTTGCTAGTTTTAGATGGCCTCCAAA
>APFE030204813.1:126870-147358 GCA_000404065.3 Pinus taeda
TATTTAATGCATGGATAGGTTTCCTAAGTTTTAGAGGCAAGTTGTTTTGACTGCCTATTATCTAGTGATTAGTTTAGAAGTGGTTGAAACATCTCCTAGGATAGTGAGCTCGACCCCTAGAGGCAAGGAAAGAGGTTGGCTTGCCTATATTATGTATTTTCTCAATCATTTTGAGAGGTTGGATGGTTGGAATCTAGAGGGAGAAGCTCTATTGTATATTTTACTTGTATCTCTGCAATTTGAGGAAAAGGAAGGCCAGGGTTTTGTAGACTTCATTGTGGATTCTTGTGGATTATTGTGTTGATAGTGTGTTTCCTACTTGTCATTGCAAGTGTGTTTATGTGTTCCATCTCTTATTCTCTTGCTGCTAATTAAACAAAAGAAGTGATAAAGTTTGAATTCATGCATGCGATGCTCAGCTTTCAATTTTGTTTAATATTTATGTTTTCCATTGTCTTGAGAGGATTCAAATTCATTGTTTGCCCTCTTTAGCTTCTCTTCTTTCCTCCTTGATCACTCATCTCAGCTAAAGGCATCAGCACAAACTCCTACCTTGCCCCAAAGAACCACCTGCAAAAACTGAGCTCAATCCCCGCACCCTGAATTGCACTCCCTCCAATTGCCACCAAAAAAACCCCAAAAACTTGAAATCAACCCTCCTTATCAGTTTACTAGCCTAAAATCAGTGTTTCTAATTGGTCAACTCATTCCTATTGAAAAATCCACCGAGTTTGACCCGAGAGAGCCTTCTCATACCTCGTAGGGCTAGCTACGAGGTGAAATGGTTTGATGTAGCTTTGAGGTTTGTCTATCTCAACCTAGGTGAAATCTCAAGTGCTAACAACAGGGGACAGGTACATTCAGAGTTAATCAGGGGATGAGACAGTTTGTCGTTTAGCAAGAGGTGGTAAGTGGTTTCATTTCACACAGCTTTTGGGCTGGAGATATTTTGGAGGAAGGCTGCCCGATGCCATTCATCGGGTGCCACGTAGCGGCGGGGGGAATAGTGAAACCACCCATATCGAGTGAGCAAAGGTTGGCCTTTGCAGGCCGCCTGATATGAGCGTCAACTGTTGAATCAAATGGGACCTGATCGCACGGTGATCGAGGCGGGAATTTGACGTGAAGTTTAATAGAGGGGCCCGGCGGGGTTTTAAACTTGGCGGGGTTTTATTAATGATGGATTATGGTGGATTAAGGGCATCGGGGTGATTTTATTGGTGGGATCAATAATTAACCGTTGATTGGTTAATTAATCTCTTTTATTAGATGGATGGTTTTGGTTATTAATTAGCCACTGATCAACAAATTAACCCTTTTAATGATACTAATAGAGTTTTTATTTCAAACTTCGGGGACAAAATATTTAATATTAAAGGGATTTATTAAATACATAGGGGAAAAGGGTTATTTTTCGGGATTTAATACATAAATAAAGTTAAGAGTTAATATCAATTGAAAGCGGAAAATAACTTAGCGCCAAGTCAAATGTGTATTTATAATTTATTTGCTTTTTATAAACACATTATAGCCTAGGCTTAGTTTTATTTTTGTGGGTTTCTTCGGAAAAGGGGTTTGCTTAGGGGGTGATCACTTTTCTAAGGTTTTATCCTTAGGGAAAAGGGGTTTATTAGGGAAATTTAGTGAATTATGAAGGGGGTGAATGCTCATGAGGAGACGTTTAGTACTTAGGACCTATAAGTCCTTGGGCCGAGGGTCCAGTCCCTCCAAAAGTCATAGAAATTCTATGAGCACCTTTAACTTAAGATTCTAGGTATTTTAAGACTTTCCTTGGAAATTAGTTAAGTGAGAAATGTAATGAATGAGGGAGGTTAATCAATTGACTTTGTGTGCTTTGGTAAATGCTCAATTTTCATCCATACTTTAGAAATTTGATGATGAAGGTAAATGATATGATCTTATCTAATCAATCATCACAATTCTGCAACCATTCAACTACTTACCCATCTACTCATCCTACCATTTTTTCTTCTCTTTACTAGGGTACACTTAAGCTGGCAAACCCTTATCAAAAATTTTTATTTTCTTTTACAAAAGTAATGTATCTAAAACTAACCTTATTACATCCAAGGGCTCAGATTAAACAGTTGAGCTCCTTTTTATTTACTCTACCTATATGCTTATCTGTCAAGGTTAAACAGTTTGGTCAGATTTTATTCTCTATCTCTAAGCATAAAATTCAAAACATGGAATAACCAAGATTAAATTGTTTGATTACCATGGATTGTGGCATGAATAACAAGTTGCACACAATATTTTATTCTGCATCAAAGTAAATATTAGTGGCATTTTGTCTTGCACACTTTCATGGTCTTTTCTTTCTTGGGGTTCATTTTTTTTATCTTTTTTGACATTTTTATTCTTTTTTTCCTTTGATTTTTCTTTTAGGACATACCCTCTTTACATTTTTTTTATTTTTTTGATTTTTTGAATATGGAAAACAATTGCAAAAAGCAAAGGTATGTACATATTCCACATTTAACCTCAGTCGTTCAAAAATTATGACTCCTATTGGTATAGGAACCTAACAGTGGCTCCACTTAGGGATGGCATTTCCTGGTGAAATGTCAATAACTAGTAGATCAATGGCCTTCTGAATTACTATGATTTTACTCTGCAACTTTCCCCTTTTACTTTGCTGCTTTATTGCTATTTATGATAGTGAAACTTTTGAAGCTTAGGGCCTTCTCTTCGGGCTTCGACTCCAAAATTACCATCCAATCAACACTAAACTTTTTGAAGAATAAAATATGTACAAGTGATTAGTGAAATTAGTGAGTGGGATCTATATAGTGCTTAAGCATTTGACCATTAACTGGTCCTCCTTCTACTTCTGCACCATCCAATTCTCTGAGAAAAAAACATTATTACCCCTGAAGCATAAAATGATGTAAGGGCCTTTCCATAGGAAGTCAAATTTCCCATGTTTACCTTTATCCCCCCTTCTTGAGTCCCATTTCAAAACTTTATCTCGTAGGTAGAAATCTTCTGCCTTGGTCCTTCTATCAAAAGC
Organism: Pinus taeda; assembly: GCA_000404065.3. Lineage (NCBI taxonomy): Eukaryota > Viridiplantae > Streptophyta > Pinopsida > Pinales > Pinaceae > Pinus > Pinus taeda. The sequence continues at coordinate 129,905 of APFE030204813.1, forward strand.
TTTCTTGATTCTCTCCTACATAACTTGGGATTTGATATGCATTTCTTTCCTGGTCTGCTGTAAGTAAATTGTCTAGTTGATCCTTCTTTGAATATCATTTGGCTCAACATGTGCTTCTTGGAGAAATTTCATCACTGGTGTTCCCAAGGAAGATGGGAAAACAGCCTCCATTCCATAGACTAGTTGATAAGGAGTGGTTCCAATGGATTTCTTTGTGGTTAGCCTATCTACCCACAACGCATTTACTAGCTTCTTGTTCCAGTTTTTCTTGTTATCTTCCAACAATTTTTTGATGATATTAACTAAGCACTTGTTGGAAGACTCTGCTAGTCCATTTCCTCGGGGATAGTAGGTTGTGGAGTGGCCCAAGGTTATATGATATTTGTTGCATAAATCAATCATCCTCTTTGATTTAAAAGTTTTTGCATTTCCTGTGATGATTTTGGTTGGACAAGCAAATCTAGATAGAAGGTTGGCCTCAAGGAAACCTATTATGACAGTATCAATAGCTTGTCTTGAGAGTATGGCTTCTATCCATTTTGTAAAATAATCTGTGGTAGTGAAGATCCATCTATGTTGGGCAGAGGAAGGGGGATGAATTTCACCAATGAAGTCAAGACCCCACTGTTGAAATGGTGTTTCAGCTGATATTGGTTTCAAAGGTAATGGTAATAGTTTTCTTTTTCCTTAAAAAATCTGACATTTGTGACATGAGGTTACATATTTCTTTACGTCGGAAAAGAGAGTGGGCCAGTAAAAACCAGCTCTTAATATCTTATCAACTGTGGTCTTCTAGTAAAGGTGTCCCCCATAGTCACCTGCATAAAATTCCAGTAATATTTTGTCAGATTCTTCTTTTAACAAACAATTAAGTAGGATGCCTTCATGATTTTTCCAAAATAAAGCATTGTCAATTATGAAAAACTTCAAAGATTTCATTTTTAAGAACCTATTTTTAGTCCTGGATAAATCTGGAGGAGCTTGAAGATTTTGTAGAATGTATATAATGCCAGCATAACATGGTGAGTCAGTAAAGGCCTGGATGATCTGTGGAGTAGCCATCTCCTCTTCGTTATCCAATTTTGCAATGAAATTTATGTTTAGGGCCTAACAATTCAATTCAGCCATGAGCTTGGCTAAACCTTGGCCTTTTATCAATTTTGTAGGCTTAATTTCTAAGTCATATTCTAATATGGTATCTATCCACTTTCCTTTCTTTCCATCTGGTCCATCTTGTGTTAGGATGTCTTTTACTACAGCATTGGGAACATAAGCTACTATATGAGAATACAAGATATGAACTTTGAAATCTTTAATGGCTTTGACTAGAGAAAAAGCTTACTTTTCCATTATATTATACTTTAAAGGTGCATCTCTCGGGGCTTTACTAAAGAAGGCTATTGGTTGTTCAAAACCCTGATCATTTTTTTTGCAATAGGACTGCAGCAATGGTATGTTCTGATGCAAAGGAAAATACGATGAAATCCCTATCAAACATTGGATTGATGAGAACTGGTGTTTGCGTTAAGGCTAGATTTATATCTTCAAAAGACCTTTTAGACTCTAGAGTCCATTTAATAGTCGAATATTTCTTTAACATGTTGTTCAATAATCTAATTAGTTCATCTAAGTTAGAGATAAATATTCTCAAAAATTTTATTTTACCTAAAAATGCTTGAGTTATTTGATGTTCCTAGGATGTGGTATCTGTAAAATAGCTTCAATTCTTGTTGGGTCGATCCGGATACCATATTTGAAGATAATGTGGCCTAGTAACTTTCCCTCTTCCAACCCAAATAAAGATTTTTTAGGATTCAAAGAAATTCCATACTTCCTACACTTGGTGAAAACTTATCTGAGATGATCCAGGTGTTGCTGATATGATTTAGAGAATACTGTGATATCATCTAGGTATATTACCAGGAATTCATGGATTTCCTTAGCAAAGGCTATGCCCATTTCTCTTTGAAAGGTGGCCCCTACATTTTTTAAACCAAAAGGCATTTTCACATACATGAAAGTGCCCCATGGAGTAGTGAATGCAGTTTTTTCCTGATCATCTGGGTGGACTAAAATATGTTTATAACCAGAAAACCCATTTAGCAGTGAGATTCTGGTTGAACCTACTACCCTCTGTAATATGTGATCCATTTTAGGAAGAGGGTACTTATCCTTAAGTGAAACTTTATTCAAATTCCTAAGGTCAACACACAGTCTTATTTCGCCACTTTTCTTTCTTGTAGGTACCAAATTAGAAACCCAATCTGAGAATCTAATTGGTGCAATGATTTTAGCTGTGTACATTCTTTTGATCACCTTTTCAATAGAAGGAAATAGAATGGGGTTAATCCTCCTAAGCTTCTGTCTAAAAGGTTTATGGTTTTCTTTTAAGGAAATGGTGTGTTGTATTATATTGGTATCATAGGACTTAAGGTCCTCATAATTCCAAGCAAAAACATATTTGAATTCCTTTAACAGTTCTACGTATTTCACTTTTTCATTGGGAGGTAAAGACTTTGAAAGTTTTATAATTTGGGATCTTCTTCAGATCCTATGTTACACTCTTCAATCTCTGATTTTAAGGGCTCCATTTTCGGCTTTTTAGGGACATAGTTTGAATCAAACAAGTCCTCCAAAGGAGTTAATCCTTTGGGCAAAAAATTATCTTTAAGATTGATGACTTCAGATTCTTTGTCAATTGCTTCATCAATTTCAATTTATTTTAGGTTTCAAATATCTGATTTTGTAGCCTTTGTGGGATGAAATCTATCTATCCTTTCATCTTCTACTTTGTTAATTTCTACTTTATTAGTGTAATCAAACTCTAACGTCATGTCTGTGTCTATGTTGCTATTTACAAATTCATCATCTAAAGTTGGAAAATTGTTAATTTTTTGGTCATTTGTGAATACTTGTCAATTCTTTAAGTTATCAGGAATAGAAGGTATGTGCCTAAACTCAGTGGTGTACTAATGGTTAGGCTGAAATGGTGACTTGCAAGTACTAGCAAACATAGCTAAGTTGTGAGGCTGCATATTGTGTTTTCTTGGAATAACAGCAAGCTTGGTTTCTAAAAAAGTATTTAGTATTTCTACAATTTTTCCTCTATAAAATCCTAACCTACAATCCCTAGTCATATAAATAGAATTAATTTGTTTTATTACCAACTCAGAATCTCCCATAATAGAGAATCTTATGGCTCCTAACATTTTTGACCAATTTGAGACCTAACAGAAGTGCTTCGTACTCGGCCATGTTGTTTGTACATTTAAAGTTCAATCTATAGGCATGACCCTCTGAATGATCATTTTCTAAATTGTAAATCCATACTCCTTCTCCTGCACCTAGTTTATTTACTGATCCATCGAATTCAAGATGTCATAGAATTTCACGTTTATAATTCTTACGGTTTGGGGGTACAAAATCTTCTTTTGCTAAGGTATCTGGGTCATCTTTATTATCTGAAATCTCTTGAATTTGGTTACTTTGATTTTCTTTTGCTGCTGTAATTTCTTTTGGATTTACAATAATGTTGTCTGAAGTGTCTTCTTGGTGTGATTCAACATTGTAAAGAATGAAAGAATCAATATTAGAATGCATTGAATATATAGGAAAGTTTTGAGGTCTCTCCTGGGTACTCACTACATACTTCATCAGAGTCTCTCTATACAGTTTTTTAGGATGTCCAAATATTGATATGGTAGCATACGACATGTCAAGTTGCAGAGATCCTTGGAGTTTGGCGCCCCAAGATCTAGACAACAACATGCCATATTTAGGTGGTATATCAGCAACAACTATGTCCATAAGAATGGTCTTAGCAGGGTACTGCACTAGGGAAACACACAGGTCTTTTATAAGTCCTAGGCACTTAACCTGGCTTGAATGAAATGAAAACAGGCCCCTATAAGGTCTAGTGATATCCAGGTTTAGCTTCTCCATAACAGATTTAGGCATAACATTGTGTGAAGCCCCAGAGTCTAGCATGGCATTATGTAGGATTTTATCGTGAATGATAAGGCTAATGTAGAAGGGTGGTATCCCTCCTTCCACTACTTTTCCATTAACATCAGGACCGAAAACTAACTCAGGTTGCTCATCAAATAAGTTAACGGAGTCTTCATTCTCAACGAAGTTTAAAGATTTACTTATTTTAGATCTGTAAGTTTCATGTTTAACTAGTTTTGTTAAAGGAACCGAGATTTCGACTTTTGCCACCTCTGCTCCCAAATTGAAAGGCAAAGGGGATTTATCTGTTTAAACATTTGAAAACTTAACAACAGGGTTTGGAGTAGTTTGTTCTTCTTTTTCAGTGTTTGGAGTCTTTTTAATTGGATTTTCTAATATAATTTCTAGAGACCTTTCCACTGTTTCCTTGAGGGGAACAGAAGTGGAAGGTTGCTCATTAGAAGGTTGATCATTGGTTACGTCTTCAATGGTGGGGCTAGGAGGATTCTGATTTGATATAGAAAGGATTTGTAGATTTTTTGTAACTGGAGAAGATTTCACTTTCTTAGGCTGATTAGGTACTGATTTCTTGTTTTGGTCCAGAACATCAGTGTTATTTTGCCTCCTTAAATTTTATTGTTTATGCACTTCGAAGATAGCATAGTCATACCCTTGTTTGTAATTGAGATATTCTCTAGTTTGGGTCTGTAACTGCTGAAGCATGTATAATTCTTGGTCAACCTGAGTCAGAAAAATTGTTTCTTCATTGTATAACCCCATTAATTTAAGTTGAGTGTCTAGCTCAGGGTCTTCTTGATGGGAAGTTTCAGCATAGTTCTCTTGGAAAGGAGGTCTAATGTTCTGATCAGGCCCATTTTTACCAGTATTTTGATTCTGGTTTTTCCTAAAGTTTGGATTCCTTACTAGAGGTGCCTGTTGGTTATCCCAATGAGGTTTCCTTTCAATAACTTCTATCATATCCATCAATATTTCCATTCCTTTGGCTAAAGCATCCATTTTTGGATCAAAGGGTGAGGTTTCATCTTTCAAGGGTGCTCTTCTTTCGTTTCTAACCCTGGCTCTTTTGGCTAGCAGATTAGCTTCTACACTAACTGCTACATTTTTCATATCTTCTAGGGTTTGGGGATTCCTTTCTCTTAGTTGGAAATCCATATTAGTGTCAAATCTATCTGGAAAATTTATCAGGGCTAAGCCAAGTGGAGGTCTAAGGTCAAGTTGTATTGCATTATATACATTGTTAAACCTAGTACAGTAGTCCTGAACGGTTTCATTTGGTCCCCTTTTGAGGTTTTCATATTCAGAAAGAATTTGAAGAGGGTTCTTTTTCTTCTCCCACCTATGTAAAATTGCTGGTAAAAAATTTCTAAACTATCTATACTATTATCAGGCAGAGATCTAAACCATGTTCTCACTTCTCCAACTAGATTTTGGGTAAAAATTCTCATTTGGACATCTCCTATGTCAATTTCATGCAGTTCAAAATAATCTGTCTTTTTTCTTGTGTGTTGTTGTGCTATGTAAGATCCAGTGCCATCAAATAGAACAATTTTACTCTGATAGTCTGGTGCCAAGACACCTTGAGGAGTAGGCATCACAAGAGGGGCACATCTGAGTGCCATAGCTCTAAGTTGAACAGGAGTTGGGGTAACAGGGGGATTTGGGTAATAGGGGTAATGGGTATTTGATGGGTAGTGATAGGCTGATGGGGAAGCGAAGGTATGAATGGAGATGAGGAATGAACTTCAGAAATGTGAGGAAATGAGGGTGAACTAAAAGAAGTTGAAGTTGTTTCGGAAAGTTTAGGGATTCTATCAGTAGTAAGGGATGACTGAGGGGAATTCAGAAAGTACTGATCAATTGACAAGTTTTCCCTTTGGACTTTGTGTTCTGCTGTAAATTCTGGATCTACAACTGTGTCCTCAATTTCACTCTTAGACTTGTTTCTAAATAGGGAATGGTCAAAATACTCATCAAAAGGGAGGTCCTCTATGAACACCACTCACTAGGGCAGGAATTGGATCTAAACAAAGGTCTTGGGCTCACTGAAATTTCTTGTCTTCTGATTATTCTTGAAATAAAGTTGGGATTGTCAAATACATGGGGAGGATTTGGATCAAGGTTGGCCCTTGTATAGTGAGTTCTCCTTGAAGCCAGATTTCAAGCTTTTTTAATTATTTTCTTTTTATGAATTTTTGTGAAATAACTTCTAATAAACCTGTTACACAGTAATTTGTCATCGTTTGTCACCGTCCCTATTACCCCTCTTCTGCACCTTGGAGGACACATTCCGGGACTTTTGAGAAGTGACAAGACTTGAAACCACTTGCATCATTCACCTCTGAACATGAGCTTCATATGCCCTAAAGACATCTCCTGCAGCTTGCGCTTAAAAATAGCCCTTTTTACATTAGCACTGGGCCACTATGTTCTTCCCGCGCCAATGGGGAAAATCCTATAAACGGGGCGCGCCATTAGCGCTCTGTCCCAGAGTCGCAATCGTGCCAACCTTTTTGGGCAAGGTTTTTAACCAATCAACCTCTGAACGTTCTCTCCAACTCATTCACCAACTGAATCTATGTTAAGTGAAGATGGTTTGGCTTCGAATCTCCTTGAATGGGAGGTAGTTTGCCACCATTCCATAGAAGTTTCCAAGTGATGAAGCCAAATCCATTATTGTTGTGATTGATCTTATCCCTTCCTTTTCATCTATAAAAGCTTGTCTCCATTACTTGAGCAAGCTAGTTCTAGTTCTAGTTCTAGTGGTGGTAATACTTGTGCTGAAAGGAAGATATCAAGAGATTAGAGTTGCAAGAGCCTTCTTTGTGTTCATAATGCTTAACCTTAGTAAGGAGATCTTGTCACCAAAGATAGAGAGGCTTGTCCCTCATCCCTTCAAGCTTTTCAAGACTTGTGTAGTTGAGCACCCAGCCAAAGGAGGACTTGACATCAGGATGCTAGTTGTATTCTCCTTTGTTGATTATTAATAATAGATGACTATCATTACGGTTCCATTCTCATTGTTGTAATGATTAATGTTGAATTATGTCCTTCCTGACTGATGTATAATTGCATAGATTAGATTTCACGCTTGTGTTTGTATTGTTCTCTTTGTGTGTAGGTGTCCATTCACGGGGATAGTGGAGGACTGTGACCGGCCAAGGCAAAGGAGCGTGGGCGACGTCTCTTCTACGAACGAAAGCATTGGAATCCAAGTAGGTCTTCATCACCTACCTTTTATTTGCAATTAGGAACTTGCGTGATAGCATTGTTTGATTGTTGCTAGACCCGTTCTGGGCTAGTAGGGGTCACTTCTATCCATAGAGGGGATTTACCTCTCCAATAATTTGCCGACTCCACTGGCGAGTTTAGCTTGTTGTTTGATTTGTAAGCTTAGACGGAGTCTGAAGCACGGCCAGATAGCCTTCGGAACACTATTTCTTTGCATTAGTGAAGTAGATCAAAGCCGCTTTGGTCAATCTCTGGTTTGGTTTACGAACTAATTTGGAGTTTGTCTTGCCTCTTTGGTTTTCTCTTGTTTGCTTGCTTGGATAGCTTTTTGGATTGAATTCCTTGCTGCCTCTTGCTTCCTGACTTGCCTAGATATTGTAAACCGAGCTCTAGACTGCTTGTTTTTCTTTCTGATTTGGCAAACTTTATTAGCGTGGTTTTCCCTTTGACAGTCACGCTAGTGGCCCTTGTTGTTAACTAACAACCCACGCCAATCCTTGTTTAGCGCGAGTTACAGCCTGACAGTCGCACCAGGCCTCTTAGATTTTTGAGTTCGCTTGTTTGCCTGCCTTCTGAGCTTGGATTTGTATCTTGCCACACATTTTCCAATTACTAGAGTGTGTTTGATCCTTGTCTGACTGGTTCTTAACCTCCGTCCTTCGGGTGTTTACCTCTTTCTATCGATTTCACACCTTAACCCTAGGACATCTAGTGGTCGTGTGTGTCGAGCCTTCCGTAGGAGTTTTGGGTTTCTTGATTGTCTAGTCAAATTTGCGATTGCTTTTTGCACTTGTTCAGTGATTGGTGAAGTGTTTTTGGTTGATTTCCGAGTGACTTGCTTCTTTCTTGCTTGGATTTGATTTTAGCCTTGTTTGAGCTTAGATCACACAGCTCATACAAGCCTTTGTCTTTCTTTTGGTTTGGAGAACTGTTTTGGTTGTCTTGGGATTTCATTGTGTTCTCATTGAGTGAATTTGTCTCTTTTACTCAGTGTTATTGTCTTTCAAAATTCATTCTAGTGCATTGTTCCTTTGAAAAAGAAATCAAACAAATCTCTTTTGCGTTGAATAGTTAATGGAATAGAACGTTTTCGTTGATTTGTATTCTTGAAAGAAAAAGTTTTATTTATTTGCCATTAGCTGCATTAGGGTGTTTGATTGATTGTACTCATTTTGTTTGATTGAAAATTCTTAACCCTCTCGTAGTTAGTATTCATCGAACGAAATGGTATTCTTTGGCATATAGCTTGCATCTAGGCAATTGTGAAAAGATCACAAACGGTAGGACCTGAAAATCGAAACTTAACTAAAGATCAACCATAAAATAAACCGAATAACTTAAAAGTGCATGGAACATAACGCTCACATTCTAGAGGTCTAGGCTAGAGACGTGCTCCGGCGTCGTAAATCTAGTCATTTTTGTTCTCGCATTAAGGTTGGGTGATTCCTCCTTGTGTGATTCGATTGTGGTCTAGTACGGAATTGGGCTCCCACATACCGTCGCGTATATATGGGGAGACTCACTAGGTTTTCATCCTTGATCCATAGGAAGTCATGTCTGCCGCCTTACAAGCCATAACGCACTGAACACAGCATTCGGGAAGATTGACTGCAGTACAGAAAGTCCTTGGTTTTCATATGATTGCCAAGGTGTATAAGCAGTTTTACGGATTTTCTGGTAAACCCCTTGCCTATTTTCTCCAGAGTAGTCACTTTTTGATCGTTTTCAGACTCTATAAAAGAAAAGGCTCTATTGAGCATTTGTCACTTCAGGCTCATTAAACATTCGAAGGCGACTAGAGTCATCTTTTGTCCTTTTCTCGACTCTTAAAACATGAAAAGGTCAAGTTGTATCCTAATGTCTTAAAAATTTATTCGGCCACGATAACATTCACCTTATTAGATCTTGTTTGCGTTTAGTTTTGAGTAGGGTCTCTTATCGTTAGCTTGTCTAGGGTCTTTGTTTGATCATCCTGGCGGATCCATCGACCCCGTCTCCCGTCCCAAGTGACCAAGGGTCTCCATCTTCTGCTGCCCCTAAGACACTGGTTTGTAGCGACACTTTCCCTATTGTTCCAAGTGTCCAACCGTTGAACTCTCGTGCTCCAGAGGACGAGCTTTACGACTTGTTTTGGATCCCTGTTTGGGAGCCCTCTAAAGAGGATTTTCCCACTACTCCTGTTGGTGTTGCATCTCCGATGGCTTCTTCCGACATGGAGGATACATCTCCTGTGTCAAGTGGAATGCCCATTATGTCGAGTATTGATACTCCCATTCCGGCTACATCCCTAGTTATCTCTACGCCCTACACTGTTACACCTCTCGGTATCACAGTGTCGGCGTGCTATAGGTCTCTAAGGGATGCTATGAGCTCTGCGACTTCCTCTTCTATGTAGGATCACAACATTGTCCCTACTACGGGACTATTTGTTTCCCAAGTTCACCGTGCCGCTGTTAAATCAATTCCAACCAATCCGACTGTCTGTGTCGCGTCATCAACTCCAGTTGCTAGTGCCGTTACAGCATCTTCTGTTGTGACTTCTGTTGCCAGCCCATCTCGAGGCCCGGTACAAAGTGGTCCATCAACACATAATGCTAGAGTTTTCCATCCCGCAAGTGGTGCCCTGCCTCTTTCTAATGATATTTTGGCAGGGGGGCATATTCCCCATACTTGCATGCTGTCCAGAACCCAGGTGGGCAAGGCCCCTATTATGGTCCTGTCAATCATTATTTGTATACCTCCTTGCCAACTGAGCCCTATGTTGCGGCTTCAGTTCCGTTGAATGTGGCTTGGGGTACCGCCGGATATGGCGGTGGCCAGTGCCATCTAGGTCAAGGGCAGCCATCCTAAGGACCACCCTATCAGGGTCAACCATCTTACTTGCAGCCTAATCATGGGCAGTAGTATTATGGCTAGACCTATCCAAGTCAACCTGGAGGCTCGCAAGGAAAACCCTATCAGGGACAACCTTTAGCCTCTAGTGGTCCGTCTTATACATATCTTGGGCAACCTTCTGGAAACCCGAGACAACCCTATGCTCAGCAAGGACAACCTGGGCCCCAACAGGGCTACCCTTCAGGGCAACCCTATGGGAACCCGGGGCAACCTTACGATCAGCAAGGTCAACCCGGAAACCAACAAGGATACCCTTCTAGGCAAAGTGGCAAGCCTTACGCACAGCAAGGCCAGCCCATTGCTCAGCCTAATCAACCATCTGGTCTACAAGGACAACCTTCGGTTGCGCAAGGACAGCCCATCGCTCAGCAAGCTCAACCTTCTGGGCAAATGGATCCATCTTAGATCCAACCAGGACAACCTTCTGGCCAGATGGCCCAACCTTCGCAAGGATATTTTTCTGGGGCGGCTCAACCGAGCATGCAGATGGTTCCTACTTCACAGCCTCAACCCGGTTACCAACCCCAGAATCAAGCTGGTCTCCAGTCACAAGGTGGGTACCAATCCTAACCTTCTTATTCAGGTGGGTACCAATCCCAACCTTCTTATTCAGGTGGGAACCAATCCCAACCTTCTCATCAAATGCCGCCTGGTTCCCAAGCTCAATATGGAGCACAGCAACCGTATGGATACCAGCAACCCCAGGGGAAAAATCAAATTGCCCCGTATCAAGATTACCAACAGCCGCAGGCCAACCCTTATCAAAATTATCAACAACCTGCAGGGCAGTATGGTAACCAATGGGGCACTGGGGGGCAGAACCAGTATCAACCATCCAGTTTTGGATATAAGCCTTATGGACAAAATTCTTATGGACAGGGTCCTTTTGGACCTGGTCCATCTGGACAAGGTCAGTGGGGGCAACTAGCAACTGGATGGAATTCTGGCCCTACCTCGTATCCACAGATGTCCTTTAACCCACAGCTACCATTTCTAGCGACGTTGGAACTGCCCGATGTGTCGAAATTAACAAATGATCCCATTTTTCATAATCCACAATGGCCACCAGTTCCAACTAAGATACCTAGCGATTGTCCCAAATTTGACGGCAAAGCCGGAGAGGACCCTCAAGCCCATGTAATGACGTATCACTTATGGTGTTCGTCTAATTCATGGCTCGATGATTCGATTCGACTTCCCCTCTTTCAAAGGACTCTCACTGGTTCTGCCGCTAAATGGTATATTGAATTGACTCGCGCGTCATTTCAGGATTTTAATTCAGTGGCTATGGCATTCCTTACTCACTTTCAGTTACCCATCCGGTACAAGACAGGGACCCATCTCCTTACGTCTCTTAAGCAGGATACAGCCACGCATATCTCCGATCATATACATGAATGGAGAAGGCATCGCTAGTTGATCAAGTTTTGGATTCCTGATCAACGCCTCACCGATTGGTTTACGACTTCCTTTGTCCCTAAGATTGCACGGGACATTGCTATGGGAGCCTGCGTGACTGAAGAGCAAGTGATCGCGCGCGCTCAGTACCTGGACTTAGTTTACTCTCAGTCAGGTACCTTGTATGAGTATTTGCCAGACGCCCCGAGACCCGGTACATCCAAGGCTCCGGCGAAGCCATCTGTTGATGGAGTTATTGGCTCTGTGAACCAGGCCTCTAGAAAATCATCTTCAAACCCTGGGAAGAAAAAGTCAGGTGATTCTAACGAAAACACTTCTTAGGGCGGTTCAAATTCTGGTAGTACTTCCGAGGTCAACGCCGTCCAGTCCACCATGACGGGTAAGGCCCCGAAAGGAAAGAAAAAGGGAAAAGGGAAAAATAAATCCGAGCAACCTAAACAGGAATCCTCCAAACCTCCAGCCGAGAAAGGAGCTAAGCGCAAACCCAAATATCCTTGTCTCATTTGTGAGGAGGATCACTACACTAAGGACTGCCCAAGGCGATCCGAAGTTAGTCGCTTGTTGAAAGGCACTCCTGGGGTTCCTGCGGTTCTTAAAGAACCCTTTCCCTCCCAGCAGACTCAAATGGTGGCTGATCCGTCTTCTTCTCCCTTTGGTTCCCAAGTCTTCATGGCTGGATCTATCCCCGCTCATGTAACGACTCGAGCAAAGGAGTATCCGTCGTCCGCCGGGAAGGAGCCCGAGGTTCCCTTAAGTGCTCCTTCGTCCAGCTCTGTTCCACTCCATATTGAGAGACCAAGTACTGAGACGACCATCCGACCCCCTCCTAAAGGAGTACTCAGGTGATCTTCTTACAACCTGAATGCTCGTGCTTCCCAGCACTATAACATCGTAGAGGACTTAGCGCAGGCTCCGTCGGCTATGTCCGCCTTAGAAGTTCTCCATAGCTGCCCCCCTCAGAGGAAGTCCCTGCTATCGGCCATCGGTGGCATCGACGTGGCAGATTCAGATCTGATTACCTTCGATCTCAAGAGCCATGTCCCGAGGCTGCCTCATCAAATCGCTTTTCTTATCCAAGTCATCATCAACTCAAAAACGATTCATCGTACAATTATTGATGAGGGCGCATCAACTTGCATTATGTCTATTGCTTGTTGGAAAGCGATCGGGTCCCCGACTCTGAGCCAGTCTCCTACGACTTTGGAAGCTTTCGATGGGAGAGAATCCCGTCCTTATGGTATTCTTCAACGATTGCCAATCACCTTAGAAGGGAAAACCGTAGAAGTAGAAGTTGAGGTTGTTGACACGAATCTCACATACAACCTCCTTCTGGGCCGGCGTTGGACGTATGCGATGCGTGCAGCGGCTTCATCCCTCTTCCATGTCATCTGTTTCCCTCACCAAGGAAAAATTGTCACGGTAGACCAGCTTTCCTTCTTCGCTTCCTCTTCTGAGGAAAATGTACCTTTCGTTGAACATGCCTCCGTTCCTTTTGAGAGTGTGGGAGACGGGCTTTTCAAAGACCCTATTCTCATGGGTGTTTTCTCCCTCCCACCTCTGAACCTTGCTTCGCTTGGTTTGGTCTCTGCTCGCTCTGATCCTTCATTGCACTCTGTTGCGACCCTCGGTCCCTCTGCCAAAGGGGGCACTGATCCTCTAGCTTGTAAACCTCGCTCGGCTGGGGGGCATGGGCAGATCATCGGTGCTGTTGATCATTTTATACAACAGGCCAAGCGATGCCTACACTATCTAGGCCGGCTATGCAACAATGCGATAAGGCAAAGTCCTGAAAAGGGCTTGACTTGAACTGAGTATCATTCGCGCGCTTTATTTTTGTACATACGTATGTTTTCAGAAGTGTGTTGTGTGTGCATGTTTATTTAGTATTTATCTCAGTGTGTCGGCATGATTGCCGCTTATTGTGTCTTTTGCTTCTTGAACAGATGTCTGGATCGCCTTACGTTGGTTTCGCTGATGGTGCTTCCCGCAGTACCCGCAACTTGTCGTCTGCGGCATGGGTGATCTACGATCCTCGTGGTGAGTCAGTAGATATTCAGGGGGTGTGTCTGGGTTTTACAACAAACAATTTTGCTGAATATAGTGCTGTGATTGAATTATTAGCTGAGGCGATTAACCTCGGAATTCGCACATTGGTTGTAAACTTAGATTCTCAACTTGTAGTCCACCAGCTCAACGGGCATTATTCCGTCAGAGATCATCAGATTTTAAGGTTGTATTTACGTGTTAAGTTATTGGAAAGAGATTTTGATTTCATTACTTATCAACATATTCCAAGATGACTTAATACAGTAACCGATGTATTAGCTAACTATGTATTGAACAGACATTTGCATAATACGTAAATCAACATAATACAAGAAGCATAAAATACAGTAAACCATAACATTGTGTCTATATATATATATATCGTGTGGCACACTAAGGCGCTCAAAAAATAAATGTACATGTCTGGATAGATTCTGTGTTCTCCGTACATCTGAGACACATGTCTCTCAAAAAATATGCAGAAAATAAAACCTAGGAGTCTAATGACAGTGGTGCTCATGATAGCACATCACCACGCGCACCAATCGTCTCAGCAGACGATGGACACGAGTCAGCACCCCCACTGTGTGCCTCTGATATGCAAAAGGCACATCCGCCAATCTGGCATAACCCGGAATCCCTTGGGCGAGCCCCTCGAGATTTTGTATCAGCTCCTCCCCCACGGTACCCCCTGCCTAAGGGTCGGCTGCAGGTTGGCCCCTCCGCATTGTAGGAGACAGGCCGACTGGTCGCTCTGGGCCCACGTCTTCATATACATACAATCGTCATCAGAACATGCATGTATTAAAAAGACAAAAAAATGAAAATACATAAAACATCAAAATCAAGGAGTTCATACCTAACTCCTCCTCCCATTCCTCCCCCTCTGGTAATGGAAGGTATGGATCCCCCATGAAACTGGTTCCGGTGTAAGGCCAATCCTGGATCACGATCAGCTGTCGATAGAGCCATATAAAGAACTCGGGGTGCCATGACATCTCCTGGCCTCCTCCTCCTCTGGGCATCAATGCTGCCCAGCTAGACATCCTAGGCTCTCGTGGCAATGGATCTGCCACTACGGCTCTCTGGATCTAGAAAAGTGGTATTCGCTCCAGGAAGAATGATACCACAATCGAGCCATATGCAAACTGTTTCACATCTGCACGCTTACAATTTGTGAGCTTCCTTTTGATATTACTGGTCACAGCTGTAGCCCAATAAAAGATGGTGGGGCTGAGGCATTCCGTCGCGAGTATCAGATGGTTCTTGCTCGCCTCATGGGGCACTTGTATCCCAGCTGCACGCATGATGGTGAATAGAATCGCCTTGAGTGTCAAATCCCGGATGGTGTTGATAGCCACCTTAGCACTCTGTCTCCCGAATTGTGCTTCCGGGTACACTCGGGATTTTACTTCGCCTACCTTCTCTCCAGAAGGTCTACTGCCAGTCAAAATGGGAACTGCCCCCCTCCGTGACAACCCGGTGATGAAAGATACATCAGATACCTCAAGCTCTAAGGTCTGGTTCCGTAGACGAAATACTTGGTCGTCCACATCCCAAGCATCAATTATGAACTGTAGCAACTCAGGTTGAGACCGCATATATGATGTAAGGAAGAACTTTTTGAAGCCACAATCCCTCAAGGCATTCATGCACCCCTCATCCTCAATTGCCAAGGTGTCCACGACATCATGTTCTCTTTCTTTCCATTCTACTACCATCTTGGCTTGTTTCCTGCACCCACAAGGACAAATACACCATCATTAGAACATTGGTAAATTGATGATCCAAGAAAAATTCAAATGCAATGGGTAAAACCATGGGAAAATTTGAGTCACGCGGTTAGCGCGACTGTTTTAAAACAGTCGTGCTAATGGCGCGGCCCCCTTGGGTAATTTACCCCATTAGCGTGGGTTCGTGCCAGATACCCGCGCCAATGGGGCGAAGCCCTAAATTTGAAAATCCCCCTTGCAGAGGCTCAATCAAGAATCAAATGCATAAAAAATGGTATAGAAATGGAGCTAAGGGAAGCGCCTCTTACCTGGAGCCGACGAGATCACGAGTGGTTGCACAGATTGGTTGTATTCGCCGCTTGAAGTTTGCTCCCCAAACAGACCGCTCTCACTCTTCAAGAGGTAAAAAGTAAAAGTGATTCTATTTTTTACATTTTCACCCTATTTATAGACTTTTTAACTCATTTTTGGGTTTAGAAAAGTTTTGAATATTTTAATGTATTTTTGGTCGAAAATGGGTTTTACTTTTGCTTCTTGTGCAACAACAGGTCTTTTACGCAGCTTCGATGCTGAAACGAGTTGTATTTTATACTTTTTCGGACTCTGTAAATACACGAAAAAGTCACTATGGAGTCATCTTTTAGCTCTTTTCTGACTCGCTAAACATGAAAAGATTGCCGAGTTATTCCTCTTGACTCGTTAAACGTAAATAAGAGGCGGTCGTTTTTAAACTCTTTTTTCTGACCGTATAAAAAATGAAAAGATCGTCGGGCCTTTGTCGTTTTAGGTTCGTTAATGGGAGTAAAACGACATGATATCCATCGATTTTTTACTTTTTCGGGTCGGTGTCACTACTCACGAAAAGTACTCCTCGGTCGTAATGGCCGGGCGGTTCTTTCGAGCATAGTTTTATACTTTTTCGGGCTCGAGAGACACCAATTTACGAAAAAGGACACCCCTGGAGTTTCCTTTTTGCGGTCTTTTCAAACTCTCTAAACATGAAAAGCCGCCGAGTTTTTTTCGTTTTCAGACTCGTTAAAACTATAATGACATCGGGTTTTGTCGTAATGACAACATTCAAGCATATGCTATCCCTGTCAAGCTTTCCATGCAAAAATAACCGGGGTACTCGCCAGAAATGGTGGGGGAATAAAGGAATCATAATTGTCGTCGTCGGCAGTATGTCGCTCTTGAACATGGCACTTTCTGCATTCGTGTCTGGGTGGGGACATCTCATCTCGTTTCACACTTGCCTCCATGGGTTTGGGTTATCCTATTTTTCCATTCATCTGCTCATCGTTTTGTCAGCATGACCCCTGATCATTTGACATAAAATACTGCCAAATCCGTTGTTGTGACGCCAATATGTTCAAGTGAAGTTGACCTCTGCAGAATACTCAACCTCCCTCTGATATCTCACACAAAACATGTTGTCTCTCTCCATCTCGTGTCGATGATGTGGGAAACATTATGGCCCACCTTCGATCAAGATCACTTCCTGTCGACTTCAGCTCATTCTCCAAGAAGGTGACCTAGAGACTCCCTTCAGGTACCTTGGAGCCCACATGCCTCAATGGCAGGTTCTTCGTGCTCGACGCGAGGTTTTCATCATTGGCCTCCGATCGGATGACTCTATTGGTGTTCGACACCGGCTCATTGATTCACACACCATGGATTGTACCTATAGTACCTTGAGGACCATCGTCATTATTGGTGGCACCTCTCGCGTCTGTTATTAGTTTTCATCATTGACTGGTAATCAGACGATGTTCATGCATGTTCGACTTCGACTCCTATATTCACATGCCTGAACTTGTACTGTTTTCAGATCGAGTTGGAGCGCAAGACCCCAGATTGTGCATATTGAAATCCGGGCTGCATTTTGTGGATTATTGTAATCATTACATGACTCATTTATTGGATGGGTTCGACCATACCTGAGTCCATTTATTGCTCCTCATGTGATGGCTGCATCCATACCTGGAATCCAGTTGTTATATATACTCTGTTATGGATGGTTGCACCCATACCACATATATCATGTACTTGAGATATCAGTTGTACTTCTTTTCGCAGGTTCTCCGGCGGCAGTGTTTTCAGTCACACATGTTCTTGTAAAGCACTTCACCCCTCTCTCTCTCAGGCCTCATGCTTTAGGGGGCAT
>APFE030204815.1:0-11006 GCA_000404065.3 Pinus taeda
TTTGTTTTATTTCCTTGCTGTAGGTCCATTTAATTTTCTTGCTGTGGGAAGGAGAAGGGCATTTTAGGGTTTGTTTGGAATATGAAGGGTATTAGGGTTTAGTGAAGAAATTTGGGAAGGGAAAGATTTTGTAGGAATATGGGATGGGAACCTTGTATTTCTTGCAAGTGAAATAAATGAAATAATAAGATAAACATGTAGCAACATTTGTGAATTTAATTGACAAGGAAACAAGGATGGGATAAGAGGGATTTAACCTTGAAAAACAAACAAACCCTAGCACATTTGCCTACATTAACAACAGCTAGATTCACCATTTCTCTTGCAAATTTTTGAAGAAGAAAACCATTAGACACATCATCATTCAATCATCACTTGCCACCATGGGTGAATTTAGAGCCTACCTGGTCGATTTAGCAGTTTGGGAGGGTGATTTGAGTGATTTGGCAAGTTTCTGGCGAACCCAGCTCGAATGGTCGCACCCCAAACTCGACTGGTCGCACCTCTCTGAGTGGTCGCACCAGTTCAAAAATTGCACTGTGGGAGCAGCTCTGACTAGTCGCACCTCAAACTCGACTAGTCGCTCCTCCAGAAATGACCACAATCACTGCAAAATCACCTTTCTTTGCTTCCTTCTTGTGTCTTGCAAGTTTGCAAATGCATAATGAGGCCATGAAGAGGGCTTTTTAGTTTTTATAGGTCCACATTGAAAAAAAATTAAAACATCAAACCCACTTTCAAATGTTGCATGTTTTGGCAATTAATTTAACACTGTTTTTTAAGTTTCACTTTGCCTGAAATTGATCTTTTGAGTGTTTTCACTTGGTTCTTTTTGCAAGTTGATTCTCTGATGGATTCTGGCGAGGAAACCAGGGTTGTTGCCAACATTCTGAATATTTATGAAGATTTTCCTTATTTTTGCAAATTTCGCATGACCTTGGGTTTAAAAACAGAGTTTTTAAATCCAAGGTATAAATGAGTTGTAGCTGATGAAAAATATCAATAGAACATAATTACAAACCTCCTTCTGGCTTGCTGAAGACTATCAGACTTTTGACTTATGACCAGGCAATGATTTTGACCGAAACCCTAGACCTAGACTTGGGATTTCAAGACTAAAATGAAACAAATGTGACACAAGTTTTTTCAAATGATATGACCTGATTCCAGCAAAGCCAAGAAGGGAACAAGACCAGCTCCTCCATTAGTGTTATGGCATGCCTAACGGGATGCAAAACTGATCCTGATGAGACACCTACATATGCATATGCAAAGAGCTGTTTGATCACCGATGGAGGGCTCAAGACCGACACTAACAGGTGGCAATGACATTTATTCCATATTAACAAAGTTTAAAAGAAATAATCTTCATTTCCCTTACCTCAACTCTGTTAGGTTCCTATACCAATAGGAGTCATAATTTTGAATGATCGAGATTAAACTTTGTAATACTGTACATACCTTTGCTTTGCGCAAATGTTTTCCATATTCAAAAAATTAAAAAATGTAAAGAGGGTATGTCCTAAAAGAATAATCAAAGGACAAAAAGAATAAAAAAGGTCAAAAAAGATGAAAAATATGAACCCCAAGAAAACAAGAAAAAAACATGAAAGTGAGCAACTCAAAATGCCACTCCTATTTAATTTTATGCATAGTAAATCATTGTGTGTATCTTGTAATCCTTACCACAATCCATGATAGTCAAAATGTTTGAACTTGTCTATTTCATGTTTTCAATTTTCTGTTTATAGATAGAGAATGAAATCTGACCAAATAGTGTAATCTTGGCAAATAATTAGATAGGTAGAGTAAATAAAAGGAGCTCAGCTATTTAATCTAAGCCCTTGGATGATATAAGGTTTGATTTAGATAGTTTTCTATGTAAAGAAAAGAAATAATAAGGGTTTTCTAGCTTAAATTCACCCTAATAAAGTGTAGAAAAATTGGTAGGATAAGTAGATGGGTAAGTAGAAGAAAGGTTGTAGAAGTATGATGATTGATTAGATAAAAAGAATATTTATCATCTTTCATCATCTGTTCCAAATATGAATGGACAATCAAGCATGCAAATGGATTTCAAAGTCAATTAATTAACTTCCCCCATTTGTTTCATCTCTTTACTTAACTAATTTCCCATAATAAAGTTAAAAGTACTTAAAACCTTTAAGTCAAAGAGGCTTAGAGAATTTCACTGACTTTTGAAGGGACCGAACCCTCTGCTCAATGACCTATGGATATCAAGTACTGGATTCCTGTCATAAAAGTTCATCCCCCCTTCAGTTCATTCATTTTCTTAATAATACTCCTTTTCCTAAGGTTAAAACACCTTTTGTCTAGGAAAAGCAGTTTCCCCCCAGATAAAACACTTTTCATAGCAAAAACCCACAAAAATGCTTTACCCTAAGTATTAATGTAAATATATGAAAAACATGTAATTCACAAAAAAGCATTTTGCTTAGTGTTTTTTCCTTTTCCACCCATTTTTCATATTAATTACTAATTTTGTTATATTAAATCTCGATAAACCAAATTCCTATATATATTTAACTCCTATGTATAAATTAACCCTACACCCTTGTTTCACTATAAACTATGATTTTCACCTAAAACCCAACGCAAACCTTTAACTGGTCGATCTGCGATCAAGTTAATAAAACCCTCTTTAATCCTCCGTTAATTACCCCAATAGCCTAATCTCACTTTAAGCGATTATTAAATCCTGATACGCCGTAATTAAGTGCTCGTTGGGCCCCCCACTAGCCTCCATGTAACTTCTCCACCCAATCACCATGCGATTGTCCCCCTCCTCATCCAACGACCCTCATCCATATCGAGCAAACCTGATGCCCATCCTTTACCCACCCGATAAAGTGGTTTTCCCCCTGGCCCCCAATGCTACGTGTCATTTGATGAGTGGAATTAGGTGGCCCCTCCAAAATACCACCAAACGCCCAAAAGCAGTGTGAAATGAACTGCTTACCGCCCTCTCGCTGCATGAAAAATTAACCACTATTCACCCCATACTTGCCAAAAAATAACATTTTGCGTATAAAAGTGAAAAGCCCCAAAATTGTTTGTTTTCACTGAATTTTCATCTGCAAGTCTATGTATGCATGCATGACCCTTGCAAATGTTGAAATCATTAACCCATGTACAATTTCACTCCAAAGACACCGTAGACAACCCAGTCAGCCTTGCAACCTATACAAAGCCCCTTTGACCACTTGTAGTCGCCAATCATCTTTCTAAGAGCCAATTCACCCCATTTCCAGGTATTTAAACAAAAATTCACCAAATATCTTGTCAATTTCAAAGTAACCAGTTGCTGAGTGTTTTTAGTTAAGTTGAAAATTAATTAAAAATACTCAAGAGCTTAAGCCTACTGCTTGGAGAACATCGTTGCCCTAAAAAACTTGAAATTACCCCCCATACTCAAATCCACAAGAACTGAGTATGTGTGACATAGGAAAGTGTTCCCTCTATAGACAGAGGCAACTCCTCTAGCCCTAGAGTGGGTCTAGTCATAGCAAAATAAAACAACAATTGATTTCCTTAAATAATCATCGTTGGAGGCCTACCTCAAAACTCTTGTTTGGTGAAGCTTCCATTGCGCTACTCTAGCTTCTGTTTCTTTCTCCTTAATGAGTAATTGACCTGAAACACCACAAAAAAACAATATAACACATAATCAAGAACAACAATCATCTATTTACTCAAGTAAATTATACATAAGATATAGGAAATCATTATTGATTGTATTAAAATAAATCAAGAGCAAAGCTTACAACCAAGCCTTCACGTCACAAGCCTTCTCAGAGGGTCCAGTCGGTATGTTCCTTCAAGCATTCACTGTCAAGAATGGGTCCCCCAAATGGATAATATCTCTCTAATTCACAAACTCTAATGCAAGTTTAAGGCACTCCACAACCTCTTACCAAACTATCAGCAATTCCACACTTATCAAAATAACACCAAAGCTATCTAATTTGCTTCAATCCAAATAGCAACCAGTAACTCAGAACTAGCTGATCATAGCAATGGTGAGTGCTTTTATAGGAGGAGGAGCCTCCATGAAATGAGGGAGAGGGAGCTTATCCTCAAGGGAGGTTTCATAAAAGGCGGAACTACCATCCTAGATGAGGAAAGATGAACCAATCAGACCGAACAACCAGCTCTAGAATCACCTAGAAGGTCGACTATTTGAACTAGTTCACCTAATCTAGATCATTGCAGGTCATGAACTAGGGCTAAGCGATGACATGGCAAGGGAGCAATGCATTCAGACTAATCGTCGCAATAAGCATCTGGAAGACTTGCATCGAGCCCTAAAATTCGACCGTTGTAGGAAACAGGTTTACACTTGTGACGACATCACAACAATACAGTTCATAACAAGGAACCATCGCACTTTTTAAGGGTTTACTTGCAACGATGCAGAAACATAGGCAAAGAGGGTCAATCTTCAGCATTAGAGAGCACTTGCTTAATCTTCTTGCATGAGTAGGAAGATATCGACATGCTTATCTGATGTATGACACAGTAGAGGGACTGAGATGAGGTTAGTGACAAATTACTGTGTAATAGATGCCCCATGAAGCATGAAGCCTAAGAGAGTGGTAGGGGTGAAATGATTTATGAAATCATAACTGAACTAGAACACCACCATGAAGAACCTACAGGTGCAAGTACAACTGATATCTCTGATAGTGAAATATACATAGTTTGGGCATGGGCGCAGCCATCCAAAAGACATATGAAGTTTGGTTTGTGGTACATATGCAGCCACCCAGTCAATAAGACCATATATAAAAATAAAGGTATGGTCGCAGCCATCCATAAAGACTCAGGTATGTAATCACGAACCAATCCACGCAACCCGAACATGTGTAATCTTAGTCCGAGGTCTTGAAACCCAACTGATCATATTACAAATTCTAGCATGTGAACAAATGTTCCAAAGTCGAGCATGATAGAAAACCACTTGATTACTGGTCAATGCTGGAAACCATTAACAAGCATGAGAGAGACCACCAATAATGCCAATGGTTTTCAAGGTACTGCAATTACAATCCACTAAGTGTGAAAAGTGATCTAAAGTCGAACACTCATGGAATCACCCAATCGAAGACCAATAATAAAATTCCATCATTAGGTGCGAAGAACTTGCCATTGAGGCATGTAGCCTCCATGGTACCAAAGGGGATCTCTAGACCAACCTCTCGGATAATGCGCTGATTTCGATAGGAGGCGATCTATCACAGGAGGGCCATAATGTTTCCCCCATAAATGACGTGAGCCAAGGAACAAGTGGTAGATGGTGAAACAGAGAATCAGAGGAGGAGGTAAGGTTGAAAACTGCAGAAGGATTATACTCTTGAACATATTAACGACACGACTCCAGAATGCGGCAGCATTTTGGGACCAAAGGATCGGAAGTTCAGTGGAGACAACTTGGATCAAATGGAATGAGGCAAAATGACAACCCAAAACCTTGGAAGGCCAATGACGATGTGAGGATATCCCAACCTAATGAGAAGCAAGAGTGTCGATGTTCAAGAGTGACTAGTTGTCGTGGGTAACCAATAACGAATTCCAAAATTTCCCCCACAATTGTTGGGGAGTACCCTAATTATTTTTGAAAAACAAGCTTGAAGGGGATAGCATATGCTTGTGATATAAGTTCAACCTTCGGACAAATCCAACCTAGTAATAGTTTAACGAACCCTAGGGAGGAGAAGCTCGAGTCCTATCATGGCGACGAGTCCAATTGCATCAAGGTTTAATGAGTCTGACATAGGAAAAACTCGAAGTCTTTTTCATGTTTAGAGACTTTGAAAAAAACACGGAAAAGAGAATTCTAGGGGGGTCCATTTTCGTAAATTTGTGTCCCTCGAGGTTGAAAAAGTAGAAAATAATACTCGAGAGAACCGCTTGACCATTGCAATCAAGGAGTACTCTTCACAATTAGTGGTCCTGATCCAAAAAAGTAAAAAAGCGATTGAAAACACGTCGTTTCATAACCAAAATCAAACTTGAAATGACAAAAGTCCAGCAATCTTTTCACGTTTATACGATCGGAAAAGAGTTAAAAGCGGACTGCCTTTTTATTCCATTTAATGAGTTAAAAGGGAAAACTTGACAATATTGTCATCTTTTATAAGTGAGAAAAGGGCTTAAAGAAGACTTATAGAAAATTTCACAAAATGGACCAGGCATGTATTAATCATTAAATGTATCCACCGCCCTGTTTTCTGCACAGAAAACCAAAGTATAAGATCCATTCAATAAAAATGTACTATAAATTTGAAAAATTAGGTCAGCAACCCTAAAACCATAGCTAAAACCCCAAAACATATCGTAAAACCCTAAGCCCTATAGTTGAAAACCCTAAAATTGTGACAAAAGGGCTATATAAAGGCCTATGGTAAATCATTTTTACATTGCATTTTGAGTTTTTACCCTTTGGTAATTTTTTTCAACTACATACGTGTGCGATTTCTAGAGTTCAATTCCATCACCTATGGTCAACAATTTCACGCGAGATTTTCACCAAGTAAGTACATTAATCCCTTCTCTGCATTTTGATTGTTTTGAAGTCAAATTTCATGCATTTTAGGTGGTTTTTGGTGAATTTTTTTGTTTCATATTCGCACCTCGGTCGTCGCGGAAATCCCTCAAGGGTTAGTGACGATCGAGGATTTTTGCATATACCACCATCGAAATTGTCGCTAGAAATAGATGTACTGCTGCAATGATCTGACAAAAAATGAACTATGACATTAAGCTGTCACTGCTGTTTTAAAAACAGCTGCGATGATGCTGTAAAATATGAATTTTAATATTTCGCATTATTTTGAACGGTTAAAACAATTCTAATTGATGTTATTGGTTTGTACATGGTGTGAGACTGGTGTTTGTGTGGCAATAGTGAACTCATGATGTGGATTACGAAAGAGAATTCAATGATCCTCAATGCAGAAGAGCCCTGTGAAACTGCAGGCTACAAAAAAATGTTCTCACACCACTCGTTCGGACATAGCTAGACTTGCTCGAGCTGTTGATTCACTCGTGGAACCCGACGAAGGGCAAGTTTGTCATTTGGGGTCAGGATATTGAGTTCGATGTGACCGACATATATTTCCTGACAGGCTTATCTTGTCGATGCGAGAAACCTCGCATGGAAGGCATACAGGTTGCTAGAGAGACCCTTGATATGCTAATTGCACAAGTGTGCCCGGGAGCACACAAATTGGTTACCAGTGGGAAATTGCAGATCCCAACAGTGGAGGATTTGACACTTCGTGTCATACTATTCATGATTACTAGAGCAGCAGGCTCTCAGGCATAGCACGAGGCAACTAAGACCCAACTGTGGTTGGCTCTAGATTGCCTTAACCCAACCATGTATGATTGGCCTGAGGCAATGTCTCTGAACATGAAGAGACAAATGACTAAATGCTGGCGCGGAGAGACCAAACAGTTTGGATATGGGTCCATCCTGATACCACTCATGCTGGAGTGGGTACCATCACTTTAGCTATAGGACATGGACCTGTACGTGCTAGCACTGTGAGAGACTCGCATCACCAGTTGGGCACATGTGATGCCACGAGGAGGTGGTGGATGGCCAGTCTCATGGGGAGCACTCTTCTGGGAGTGTTTGGATCAGCAGAAGGTTATCGTTAAGGATTCGCCCTATGCGGGCACAGACTTCTGAGTGGACCTTGACATGTTGCTCCCACTTGGCAAGTAGTGGGACTAGAGAGGTAACACACTTGGTTAACCATCATACTGTTTATGTGTTTTGTTTTTTACAATGTTTTTTGGATTTTTACATGTATATGTCTTAATCATTATGTTCATTTTATTTGTAGACATGGGACCTGAGAGGCCTATAAGTCTCACTCCTACAGCATGGAGGGAGAACAATAGAGAGCTGGCTATACCACGCACAAGCAGTGATGTAGAGGAGGAGATTGCCCAGAACATCGAGGGCTTGACCGAGGGGATCCCAAATTACGTGGGGGTCGAGGAGGTCCCGCGAGAGTACCAGAGACATATTATTGGCATAACACCTAAGATCCACAGACTCCTGAGAGGAGTAGTGCACCCACCGCAGTAGACACTTAGGTTTCTTTTTCTGCTATCTTTGAGAGACATGTGTCTCGGATGGATCATCAACACATACTCTATTTTTTGACATACACATTATTTTTGAGTGCCTTGGTGCACCACACGATATATATATATTATATATAATATATATATTATATATATAAATATATATATATATATATAATAAATATATATCTACTATCTACGGTTTATTACTGTGTCTAAATGCTTGAATACAATGTTTGATTATAAATTGTGTAAATGTCTGTCTAATACATGATTTGCCAATGCATCAGTTAATGTGTTTAATCTTCTTGGAATGTATTGATATGTGATAAAATAAAAATTTCTTTCCAATAATTTAACACGCCAATACAACCTTAGAATTTGAGGATTTTTGACGGAATAACGCCCGTTAAGTTGGAGAACAACAAGTTGAGAATCCAGATTCACAACCAATGCATGAATATCGAGGTTAACAACCTCGGTCAATAATTCAATGACAACACTATATTCAATGACATTGTTTGTGGTACAACCTAGACAAACACCTTGAAGGTCTACTAACTCACCGTGAGGATCGTAGATCATCCATGCTGTGGAGGAAAGATTCCGGGTAGTACGGCAAGCACCATCAACGCAACCAATGTAAGGTGCACCAAATATCTGCACAAGAATCAAAAAGACACAATAAGTGGCAGTAATTCCTACACACCAAGCCACACATGCACACAAACTGAAAACACACATATGTACATAGTAGATGCACGAAGTTCATGCATAATATGTTTTAAGATAAAGCCCATTCCGGGGCTTATCTAGAGGATTCCCTTCATAATCAATCAGCTCATAGGACCCTTTTTGCAAAACGTGTTTCACAATATAAGGCCCATGCCACATAGGCTCATATTTGCCTGCCCCCATCTTATCATTTGCTTGATCATAGAGCAATACTAAGTCTCCTTCAATGAAAAAATGAAGGCTAACAGTTTGGTCGAAGTGAGTTTTCACTCTCTTCTTCTGTGCTTTAATGACTAAAGAGGCTAGTCGATGGGTCTCGTCTAACCGCTCTAGGTAAAGAAGGTGTTCTTCTACCAGAGTAGTGTTTGGGGGCAATTCGAAAAGTAATTTAAGAGAAGGGATCTCTCATTCAATCGGAAGGGTAGCCTCCATACTGTAATCAAGTTGAAATGGGGTGAATCCGGTGGAATCCTTCACTGAAGTACGATAGGCCCATAAGGTGGAAAACAACATCAAATGCTAGTATACTTGTGCGTACCAATGATATGTTGAAGCATTGCGACCAATACCTTATTAACAGCTTCTGCTTGGCAGTTGAACTGAGGATAATACGACGTCGAACTATCATGACGCAAGCCTAGCTAGGTTGTTAACGCAGCCATCATATGACCACAGAAATGAGAACCATGATATGTGACAATAGCTTGAGGGACTCCTAATCAAGAAATTACATGATTGAATAAAAACTAAGTCGTTGTCTTACCATCATTAAATAATGTGGGCATCGCCTCAGCCCATTTTTGTAAAATAATCAACGACAACAATGATATACCCATGCCCCTCGACTGAGAGAAGGTTACAGGTCATATAATCAATGCCCCATTTGGCAAAAGGGTCGATGGTAATGACAGTGTGTAAAGGAGAGGGAGGCACACACATATTCCATTGGTAGATTTGGCACACATGACAAGAATGGATGACAAGAATGCAATCCTTAAAAATAGATGGCCAAAAATAACCAGTGCAAAGGATCTTTTGAGTAATAGCATAACTGGACATATGACCACCACAAGTGTCGTAGCGGCAGTCATTCAAGACTTGTTCAACTTTGTTAGGCCCCTATACTACTAGTGTAACCCCTTATTGTTATTATTAAAACCAACTTATTATATTGATGTACCCATGTAGTGCCCATATTATTACTATTGTGCCCCATAGAAGCCCACTATTGTTATTATTGTGCCCTTACATTATTATTGTTATGTAGGCTCTGATTATGTTATGACCCCTTAGACTCCTATATATAGAGACGAGGTCTTTTCATTTGAATCATCCAAGAATTGTTCATTTATGTAATGTAAAGGAGGTTGGCCCCTCGAAGAGGCTGAATTCTAAGGCGTTGATCTATCTTTTCTATCTTTTCTTGAGCAGGTTTCATAACATTTGGTATCAAAGCTTTAGATTCTAGGGTTTCGCTGCTCCAAACAGGTCATCATGGAATTTTCGCTATAACCTTTTTTTCTACGGCGTTTCAGAAGCTAAAAAAACAACCCACTTGAGAAGACATTGTGCTGAATCTTAGGTCCGAATTTTAGAGCTTTTTCACGCTATATTTTCAGAGATATGGTCTGAGGAAGTTGGTCCTTTTGCAAAATCCTGAATTACATTCAAAACAGGCGACCTGGGGAAAATCTTCATAACTTTCTCTCTGAGCATCATATTGAAATTTCATAAGAAGGTATAGAAAGAGGACGGATTGTAGTTTCTTTTATATATTTCTCAGAGCCAAAGGTCAAAACAGGGGCACGTGGCACGTCGTACAAGTTCGCTCTACTGAATTAGTCTATAATCAGGTCACTATGGGAGATTTGACATAACTCTTCATTGGAGAATCCAATTGGGGTAAGGCCAGTGGCATTGGAAAGAGAACTCAGAGGACTACTACAGGTCGTAGTTTCAAAACTTAAAGATTTGAAAGTACAAAGTTACATTCATTTCAAGATCCAACTCCTAAAATCAAGAAAAAGCAAGATGAGGAAGTTTGATGGCAAGGATCCGGTAAATTGGATACGTCAGATGGAGAAATATTTTGATCTACATGGTGTACCACTATTACAAAATGTATGTATTGCATCTTCATATTTAGAACC
>APFE030204816.1:30538-93663 GCA_000404065.3 Pinus taeda
CTGAAGGTAGGTTGCGTACCCCGACCCTTTTTTCCTTTAAAGAAAAAGGTCGGGGTACGCAGGTTACCCATGGGCCACCTGCGTACCCCGAGGAGCGCATCCCAAAACCCCTATGCCTCCAAAAAATCAAACTAAAACTTAAAATAAATTCTAAACGGATGAAATTGAAGAGGAGGATGTTGTGGATTACCTGGAGGTGACGGCGTTCGATTCCGACGGTCTGATTTTCCGCAATCTCCACGGGAAGTTTCTTGCCAAAAGCTCTTTTCTCAACCTCAACAGTAAAATGGTAAAAATGACATGGTAAAAGGTCTTTTTATAGGTTTTTTGGATAATTAAATATTAAATTTGTTTATTTTTCACCATGGAAGGTCATTTTCAATGTATTTTTGCCCATTTCAAATAGGTATGAGTAATGTGTCGCTTTTTGTGCAGGACAAAGGGATTTTCAGGGAAAACTTGTCATTTTTCACAAATCAAACATCAGAGTCATCTTTTAAGCGCTTTTCTGACTCCTAAAAACTGAAAAGATTGCCGAGCGTTTCTTTTACACTCGTTAAAATGGAATTAAAAGACGTTCCTCTTATAGCCCTTTTCTGACCGTAAAAACAAGAAAAGATTGCCGGATTTTTGTTGTTTCAAATTCGATATTGGAAATAAAACGACGTGTCCTTGATCGCTTTTTACTTTTCAGGTCAAAGGCACTAACTATGAAAATATCCTTGGTCGCAAGATCAAGCGGTTCTCCTAGGTATTATTTTATACTTTTTCGGGCTTAGGGGACACAACTTTACGAAAAAGTTCAATCTGGAGTCTTCTAAGTTTTTCAAGACTCTCTAAATATGAAAAACGCCGAGTTTCTCCTATACTGGACTCGTTAAAATTTCACAGTAAAGGACCTGTTCTATTACAAACAGGAACGGACCACTCCTTCTTAGGGTTCGAATCAAAAACTAAGTTGGACTCATCCGAAGGATGAGCTTACAAACAAGCATATGTTATCCTCCTCAAGCTTGTAAAAAATAAAGAGGTACTTGCCAGAAATGGTGGGGGAAAAATGAGAAGAATGAGCCTATTTGATATCCTTTTGTCTCAAGAAAAACCTTACTACCACTCTTGAACACGACACTTATTCATTCACCTGGGTTGGGAAATCCTTTATCTCACAGTTGACCAAATCATTGACATCCTTTAAACTGGGTTATGGGAGTCGACTTTGAGTCATTTATCACCAAACCATCTGTTGTGTTGTTATGTGTTCAAGAGGTCTGTAAACAAAACATTCAACCACAAAATACTTATCATCCATTGTGTCATCATTGAGTCAGTCCTTGCAGCAACATTTCTTCAACTTGAACTATGATTTCGTGTTGTGGGCTTGCCTGCGACTGGTCGCTTTCTATCAACATCAGCACATTATCTGGAGAGTTGACTTAGAAATCGTCAGTACCTTGAAGTCTGCATGCATCAATGGCAGGTTTCTCGCCTTCGACGTCAGTTTTCATCATTGACTTGCGATCGGAGGATTCCATGAAATGTTCGACATCGACTCATTCATTCACATCTCATGGATTGTGCTGGGTACTTTGAGAACCATTGACATTACTGGTGGTCTCTTTCACGCTTGTTAACAGTTTACATCATTGACTGGTAATCAAGTGGCTTCTACCATGTTCGACATCGACTCATTTATTCGCATGGCTAGAATCGTACCGATTCGGGAAGTAAAGATGAATACCCTGGATGTAGTTTCCACCATCCAGGCTGCGAGGAGTTTTGTATTCATTATATTGTAGACCAATTATAAACGGATGGCTGCGTCCATACTGTGTCTACACGAGTCTATGATTATGATGTATTATGAAATCATTTCTGTATCAGAATAGTTAGTCCAATAGTTAAAGTTTTGATCTGAGTATGGGAATGCCTACCTCAGCGATGATATGATCTTATACATGTATTTTGTGTTGAAAATTGCAGGTTCTGACCGGGCTCTCCACAAGATGATCCTCGAAATGATAAAGTACTTCACCCTCCCTATATGATATAACACCCTTATCTATTACAGGCTTCGCACTTTAGGGGGCAATCTGTTACACTGAAATTTGTCACCATGACTATCTGCAGTTAATATGGCTCCATCAATAGTCATATTATCCTCCTTGTCAAGCCTCATACCTCTGCTCCTCATGTCAAACTTCAAAAAGAGAGAAAGTCACTTAAAAACATGTTTATCTCTGGGTACGCAGGTTTTCTCTACCTTGCCTGCGTGTACGCATCCCAAACACACTGTGCCTGCGTACTTGTACGCTCTGTAAGCCAAAGGATGGGTGCGTACCCCTGTAAAGGTCAAAAGGCGCGAGTTTCATCTTTAAAAAGTTACTTGTGGTCACTTCTAGAGCCTTCTAGAAGAGTGTTTGACGTGTATTGAGCGCCTCCAGATGGTTCATGCATCCCTATGATAGAGGAACTTATCCCATCAAGAGAGGAGCTACCCCATCCAAAAGAGGGAGTATCCCATTGATGTTGGAACTGAATAACTTCCTCTAGAATAATATAAATACAGGCATTGGGCCAGAGGAGGGGAAGTTGATAGCTGAACATTCCAAAGGGTAAAGGCTGCTGGAATTAGGACTTCCATTGTTGACTTGTGAGGAGAGATCACTATCCTTTCTTGTTGCCATATTGGGAGTGGGTGAGCTTGTCAAAGTAGAGGAAATCTCTTGTTGGACCCTGGGAGGAGCTTGCACAACACCAAGGCTCAGGTTGTAATGGTTCCTTTTTTGTTTCCTTAATACAAATAAGTCCATTCTTCTCAATGATTTGTTGTTAATGAATTATTTCATGTACTCCTTGGTCTATGTGATGAATATGCTTTGTTTTATGATGAATATTCAGGTGTTATGTAATCGTTTGCTTTGTTAGTGTATGCAGGTCTTAAAGTGAAGGAGGAGCTCATCTGGATCAGCAAGGCTGGACTGCTACAACAAGCGTTGGACCTAAGGTAAGATCGGAAAACACTTGATTTCTCATAGAATAATGTATGTTTAGAGAAGGATTGCTCTTGTTTGGTTTGTTTGTCACTAGAGAGTCTTAGACTCCTAGGGAGGTTAGGTTTGTCCGCAAAAATAACTCTTTCCGCATGACAGGTGGACTCCATTACCTCAACCTAAGATCAACGAAGGAAAAGGGGTGTTATTCCGAATTAAATCAATTTTATGATGCTTTTACACAACTTGCCTTTTCAATTTTTAAGAGTCGAGAAAAAGCTAAAGGTGACTCTAGTTTCCTTCGATTTTTAATGAGCCTGAAGTGACAAGTGCTCAGATGGACCTTTTCTTTTAGGGAGTCGAAAAGGAACGAAAGTGACTACTCTAGAAGTCTAGACAGAGGGATTACCAAACCAATCACAAAACTGCAATATACACCTTGGTGGTAAATTAAAGAGAAATTACCAAGGAATTTACGTAAGGCAGTCAATCTTCTCGAATGTTGTGTTCAATGCATTGTGATCGAAAGGGTGGCAGACACGGCCTCCTAAGGATAAAGGTTATCATCCTATTATGGTCTCCCAATATATACTCGATGGTACAGGGGGCATAAGTCCGTATTGGCACTTGTCATATCAAAGAGGAGGAATCACCCAACCTTCGATGAAAAACGATAGTTACCAGGTTTTACGACGCCAGAATACATCTCTAACCTAGACTTCTAGATGTTGTGTGTTAGGTTCCAAAGAGTTTTTATGTTCATTGAGGTTTATTTTAGAGTTGATCTTTCTTAAGAAGTTTTCCTTTCAAGGTTCATCGCATGATGTAGATGTAAAATTCCTAAATATGCAATCTAAAATGATAAATAATCATTTGCTTTCTTTTAGCAATGAAAATCCTAGCTACTAAGGAAAGAAAAGTATGATTCTTTCAACAGAGAGAAGAGAGCACACACTAAATGCACCTTTCCTAAATCATTTTCTGCCTGCAGTCCAAATGCAAATGCACATGCATGTATTTGTTTTTCTTCTTCCTTAATGTGTGAATGCCAAAAAGAAAACTAAGTACAGATCTGAACTATTTTCTTCAAAGCGACACTTTAACAATTTCTTTTCAAAACGAAAGTAAGACTAAGACGACACTTTCAATTTCGAATGGAAAACTGCTTTCAACACTTCAAAAACTAACAATTCAAATCAAATACAATGGAAAAAGTACAATCAACTATCTAAAAGAGGAACACTTTACGACACTCTTCTTCTTGACTCAAAACAACAGTTACGACACTTTTGAATCAAAAGATGACAGTTCGATTAAGGTACTTTTTGCAAAGGAGGACTGTAAATGATGAAAAATACATTAAAAACATTCACAGTTCCTTATGAATGGAGGCTGAATAATTTAAAGGAAGAAGGATTCAACAATGATATACTGATCATAAGCAGCAAAAATACTGAATAGAGCTGAAAACAATGAAGAAAAAACCAAATTCCAGAGAGGGAAACAATCTCATTCAATCATCGCACCTGTCCTTAAGGGAAACAGGGATGCATCTCACCTGCAGCACATGGAAGGTGCGATGCATCCAAACTACCAATGAGAGATAGTGTGATGGACCAGGGAATGAAACTGAGCTTGGTTTTCACTCACAATTTGCAGCTAAGTTCAGTGATTTAGGCGGAGCTATGATAGACAGTAAACACAAAGTATAGGGGTATGATCTTATGAGGTTATTGATCTAGCTCTGGGGCACTTAGGATGTTTGCAAGTTAGATGTTCAGTTCATAAACCAACCCGGAGTTTGACTGAAGTATCGTTGATCTACTTTGCAGTTGCATAGCCAAAGCATTTTGAAGGCTAGCTGCCTTAACTTCAGGCTCCGTCTGTAGTTTATAAAGAAAACAATAGTAACAAACAAACAAAATATTTTCTCCCCAGTGGAATCGTCGTTTTGTTTCTGGGAAAAATAACGTCTATTCGATCGGCTAGTCCCACTAAGATAGGTAGTTATCTTAGAAACAAACAATTCAAAGTAACTTGTTTTTTCCTTTATTGATGATAGATAAGGGAGAAGCAAAGAGCACCAACCTTAATCTTTTACTTCACTCCTTTCTTGTTTCCTCTCTCCTTTGATAGAGCTTGCCACTCCTTTCTCACTTGTCCCGCTTCAAAGAACACCTGTAGAGGCAAAGCAACAAGAAACCATCAAAGCATAGAGATCTATGATACCATAAACAATGTAGACTCAGAAGTACATTAACCATACAATTGTATACACAAATACAAGATTCATAAACACACAAGTATATGGAGGAAAACTCAAATAACTTTATTGATAGTAGAAGTAGAAGAGAGGATTACAACCTAGTTGTTTGATCCAGCATCATCCTCCGAGCATGAAAGCCCTCTTCACCTCATGAAAAGCAAGATCGCCCAACAATACAATGTCTCAAAGAGAAACCAACAACACTTCCTTACAAATTACAAAATTCCAGCCTCTAGATCTTTGTGATGAGGGATCCATATATAGATATTTGCAGGGGGGTGAGTCAGCTTCTGGGTTTTTGATTAGTTTCATTCCACTGATAGTTCTTCATTCCACTTGGAGATTTCATGATCTCTTACTCATCCCTGGGTGAATTTAGAGAGGCAAGTGTCATATGAGCAGTTTCTAGAAGATTATCTAGGTTTCCACTTAGCCAACTACCTCTGGCATTTGTCTACTCTTGCCCATCACACCCTATAGAAGGCCTTTAAGTATGCAATGCACCCCCTGTGTGTAATAGGTGAGATGCAACGCACCTTGACCAAGGAGCAGCCTGTATGGATTAGTTTTGACCAATTCTGAGTAGTTTTTTAGGTGGAACTTTTGGGAAATGATGTAATTAGTTGACCACGATCCTTTAGGGTATGAAACAACACTTTTAGGGGTTTAAGAGCCCTTGGTTTATCGACATATGTGATTGGGGTTGTAGTGCCCAAATATGTCTATAACACTTCCATTGATCAAGTCTTGGATGGTCTTGCAGGAAAGAAGATCTTCTCTTTCCTAGATGGATTCAGTGGTTACAATTGGATTCATAGCATTCCAAAGGACCAAGATGAAACCACCTTCACTTTTCCTTGGGGTACCTTTGCTTATAGGGTCCTTCCTTTTGGATTATGTAATGCCCCTGCCAGTTTTCGAAGGGCAGTTCCCAACATCATTGCCGAGCAATCCCTATGATTGTGATTTCCTGGAATCTCTCTCTAACTTGGGGAAAGTATAAAATAAATGCATTGAAATGAACCTATCCCTTAGTCCTGATAAGTGTGAGTTTTTGGTGAATGCAAGGATTGTTCTAGTTCACTCAATATCCTAGGAAGGACTATAAATGGATCCAAAGAAAATTTTTATCATAAAGAGGGTCCCTACTCCTCAGAAGAAAAGGGATGTCAGACGTTTCTTGGGCTTATCTAGATATTGTAGGATATTAATAAAGGACTTCAGCAAAGTATCCTCACCTTTGCATGGACTATTGGCCAAGGACTCAAATTTTTTCTGGTCAGAGAGTTGCCAAGAGGCCATAGAAATCTTAAAGGACAACTGACTATTGTACCTATACTCTGAGGCCCAAATTGGGCTCCCTTTCCACATCCATGTTGATTCCTCTGACAAAGCTATAGGAGCAGCTCTAGGCTAGATAGATGATAAGTTTCCTTATTCCATTTATTTCATCAGCAAACATTTGTCCAAGGCTGAACTAAACCATACTATTACTGAAAAGGAGCTCCTACCTATTGTCCATTCCTTGAATAAATTGACATATGTCACTGGTTAACGAACCTTTGTACATATTGACCATGTTGCAATTAGATATTTGATGAAAAAGCCTGATATGAAGGCCATAATTATTAGATGGTTTCTTTTATTACAATAATTTGATCTACCTATCATTAATAAGCCTAGTAGAGAAAATGTAGTTTCTTATTTTTTTGTCGAGACTTGATTTTCCTGCAGGTGAGGAAGGAATGGTTGATGATCAACTTCTAGATTAGCATTTTCTTTCTATTTTAGTTCTCTCTTCGTGGTTTTCTAACATGGCCAACTACTTAGTGGATGCATAGTTTCCTCCAAATATTTCCTTTAAGGAAAAGCGAAAAATAATAAGAAAGAGCGCCCCATTCACTTGGATTGGTAGAAATCTCTTAAAACTAGGCCCAAACAAAATTCTGAGGTGATGTGTCTAGAAGGAGGAAGTCTTTCATATCCTTCTTACCTATCATGATAAGACTTGTGGAGGTCACTTTGCATCGAAGAGGGCATCCTTCAAGGTAGTACAAGTTGGCTACTACTCGTCCACTTTCCACCAAGATGCAACAAGATACAACAGTTGATGTGACCAATGCCAAAGAATGGGGAAACATACTCCCAAGGATGAAATGCCTTTGCAAGCTCAAGTGATTTTTGAGCCATTTGACAAGTGGGGCATGGATTTCATTGTCCCATTGATCGACCATCGGGGTAGAAAAGGTACATAATTGTGTGCACTAATTATTTGACAAAGTGGTATGCAAGCAAGGTTGTCAAGGTAGAAATAGAAGATAAAGTGGATTAATTAGAATATGTTTTACATGTTTGGGTACCCTAGAGAGCTAGTCAATGATGAGGGAACTCAATTCACCTCACACTTGATTGAAAATCTATTGAGTTAGAATAATAACAAGCAGATGAAGTCAATATCTTATCATCCTCAAGTCAATGGAAAAGTAGAGGTTACTAAGAGAGAATTGTAAGGAATTATCACAAAGGTTGTGAGCAGCAGCAAAAAATATTGGGCTGAAAAACTAGTGGAGGCCACTTAGGCCTATAATATAACCTCGAATACAACCACTAGCTTCACCCTTTATGACTTGGTTTATGGGAATAACGCTCTTCTCTCCATTGACTTTGAGTACAACCCTTTGAGAATGGAAGCACAATTGCATTTGGATGTTACAAATCCATAGAAAGAGAGGTTGCTCCAACTCAATGGTTTAGATGAATTCACGATGCAGGCCCTTCTACACACAAAGGTGACTCAAATACAACGAAAGTTTTGGCATGAAAAAAAATAAAAGACGAAGTTTCTCAAGAAGGTGATTGGGCTCTGCTGTATGACTCCATGTTCAAGGACTTCAAAGGCAAATTGCTGACCAGGTGGCTAGGCCCATATCTAATAGAGAAATTACGTGACAATGTGGTTGTGCAAGAAAGGACCATTGATGAGTAGGGTATCCCCTTGTTGGTCAATGGATATAGATTGAAATCCTATAAAAGACCTCTATCAAGGGAAGAGTTCATTAGTTCCTTCACTAAGGACGAGAATGTTCTTGGAAGTGTATTAGCTTCTAGCTCACAAAATTCTTGAAGACTATTTTATTTTTGTAACAATGCAAGAAAAAAGGAAAAAACAATAATGGGCCTAGGTGAAAACCTCTATAAGGCACTCAAGGCCAACGATTGGGTTGAAAAACTCCTTAAGGAAACCTTAGAGTGAAAAAAGGAAAATAAAAAGATCCCTAAGTGAAAACCTCCCTTGAGGCACCTAGGTAGGTAGATAGGTTCAAAACCTCCTTTCAAGCATCCTATGTGCCTTTCAACAACAAAAAATAAAAAATAAGGAAGGGGAGAAAACAAAATGACATGGCAGGGACCTTAAACCTTCCCACTATTAAAATTTTATGGATTTTGCAGGTTTCTAAAGGAAACCAATGACTCATAGTTAAGAGGATAGCAAGCCAAGCAACACCCCATTCTTCCTTCATTCACTTCATATCTCCCATGCCTACTAGGTCTCCATTATCCATCCTCACTCTCGGGCATCAAAAACCAGTTTTTATGCAATTTTCTGACTTCTATAGGGTGTCCTACTCTACAAGAATGAAATTACTATTGGGAAGTGATGATGAATTCTTATTCTAGGTTGAAATAGGGGACTATAAACTTCACCACCTCTCATGCATCACCAATTCATGAGCATACCACCCTCCATGTACATAAAGAAAACCACTTCGAAAGAAAAATAAAAAATAAAAAATTACAAAAATAATAGAAAAAGAGTGTCCAAGGGCCATGCCATCATTGGCCTCACTCACTTACCACTCCATCTCCTCCATTTCCATCCTTCTACTCCTACATCACCACCCATTCCTCCTCCAAGTAAAAAAAAAGAAGAAAAAATGATGAAAAAGGCATCTTTGGAATTTCTTGTAATAACTATAGGAAACACTCTAACAGCTTGTTCTCTCACAGTAGCAGTTCTCCATGCATTCTCCTTCAGCACCAAGGCAAGCAAAGAGCTCCATCACCCCTGCAAACACTATGACTCCCATCAAGAGCTCAACAATGGTACCAACAAGACAAAGCACCTGCACACAGCAACAATGAGGACAACCACATCAACAGGAAGAAATATATAGAAAAATGACCAAGGAAAAGCACTTACATGAGAAAAAGAAAGCATAGTAGAGTCACCCTCCAGCATGAAGAAGCCAAGCGAAGGAAGGCATAGGTATGGCACCTCATCTAAATTCTTCCCTATGTACAATATAGTAAAAGTGTAGGAATATGAAAGAGTCGACTTTATAAGCTAGAGGTGGCTAGTTAACTTGGTCACCCTCAGCTCGAAAACAAAAGTGAAATCCTAGTCAGGCTCACACGTGGCAAAATCACATCAAGAAAAACGAGTTGAAAAGGTGGTCGATTTAAGTTCTGTGAGAGTGGGTGATGATTACGAGGAGAGGTTGCATGATAACTAACAGTGGGCCAATGGTCCCAAAGAGGAAATCTCGTACACTGCCAAACAATACAGCACTCAAAGGAATTGACGATAAAAAGAAAATATTTCAAACTCTCATACACATTTTTTTCATTTTGAGATTAGAGAGGATCGAGACCACCTTGGAGATCCACCAAGGAGGAAAAACTGTGTCAGCCACCCTACAGGAAACAAGACTACATGAGAAACTATAGAAAACATGGGGAACTATAGGAAACAATGGAAATTCATAGACAATGCTAAAAGGAGGTGCATAGGGTCTAGATTCTTAGAAATTCTCCTCATCGAAAGAATCATAGTGAAAGTTAGGTGGTCCATATCTTCTATGTTTTAAATTGATAGCTAGGAACAGTAAAATTTGAGTTTTTAAGTGATTACAATCGGCGTGGTATTTTTAAGAGAATTGTGAAAAGTTTGAAAGTTGAGTGGAGATAGGGAGAAATTGCAGCCATCCACCACCTTGAGTCACTCTAAAAACTAAGGCTAGCCTACAAAACTCCCTACAGTCAGTCAACCAGAAAAGGAACATGATAGGAGGGTTTATCAAAAGGGAACCCACAAAGACATCTAGGATACACCTCCATCCCACTGTGGTAGAAATATTTATAATACATAACTGGTTGAGATTTTTGAGCTACTCAGAGGGTATGATGATGATGTAGCTCAAGTATTTTCCATGGCACTTAACCCTCAATCTGGAATCGGTGCTACTACTGTGGTAAGAGGATTGTCAATTACAATTTCTCCTGAATTAATTAGCAGAATCACTACACTTCTTCAAGGGATGCCATGATGAAAGGAGGATAAAGATGCAAGCACTTTTGCAAAGAAAAACTTCTTCTTAAGGTATGAATATCCAATTGAGGACAAAAATTGGATAAGAAGGGCATACCCATTAATAGAAGGCTCAGTATGCCCTACTTCTTCATGTAATCAATAATAGACATGAGCTTAAAATTTCAAGAGAGAAAAAATCAGCAATTGGCACACCATGAACTTATTAAGCTAATACTAGAGTATGCCCTGAGCCAACTCAGAATCCCCATGGTCCAAATTCAAAGACATGGATAGAGATGTTGTTATTGAAATAGAAGCCCTTGAATATGATAGGGACAATACCTCTGATGCTGAAGAGGAGGAAGAAGAAGAACCTGAAGGGGAAGAAGAAGAACCTGAAGAGGAGGTAGAAGAAGAACCTCAAGAGGAAGAAGAAGAACCTGAAGAGAAGGTAGAAGAAGTACCTGAAGAGGAAGAAGAAGAACCCAAAGAGGAAGAAGAGGAGAAAGGGGAAGAGAAAGAATAGAAGGAAGAAGCAAGCCCTAAGGAACACACCATAGGAAAGGGAGGAATCTCCAAGGTTGTCTCATGAACCAACCGAGAAGGAGGAAACTTCTACCTTGACTACCCTAAGCACATCTGTCAAGTTAAAAGGAAAGAGATAGAGGAAAACTCCCCTCTATTTCAAAACAAGGATGAGAACTAGGATCAAACAAGGGAAATGACAAACACTGACCAGAACTCCAATCATTAATGAAGAGTCTATGTTAGGATTCTTGTCACGAGGTTAGAATCAACAAAGAAAAACAAGGCACCTTTGACCCCATTCAAAAAGGAAAAATCCTTCTACAGGAAACTCAGACAGTCCTATAGGAAACTCTATCAACACTACATGAAACATAGACAAAGCACCCAGAAGGATAGCAAGGACAGAGGAAAGGCAAGGAAGAAGCAACACAAGTATAGGAGGGCGCAGATTTTATAGATACATCTAAGGGAGAGTTCGAAGAGCTACAGGAACCTATCCCATAGCCCAATGTGAGCTCTCATTACATATTCATTGAGGGAGGCAGAGTAATACCCCATAAATTTTCCATCCCTCTATTCTTTGAGAATGAGAAGGAGAGAGGAAGTACACATCACTTGATGCAAATTTCCAAATAAAAGAAGGTAAATGATGTGGGCCATATGGAAGAGAAGCCACTATAGATGGGAAGAGAGTTAAGTAGGATAAGCGACAAGGAATGAATTATGAGATCTCAACTAGAAGCAGAAAAAAACATGGCTAATGACGCAATTACAGGAAAAAAAGAGCCAATTGGACACCATGGCAAGCCTCTCCATGGATGCACTCCAATGCAGGATGCTACCAAAATCATATGAATTGTACCTCAAAGATCAATGACTGCAATTTTATATAAAGACACTAGAACAGTGGAGGCCCATGCCTTTAAAATACTATAGGCAGTTCATTGAGTTATGTGAGAAAACCACCCTAGAGGATGAGGCCAAGATATCTGAATTCTACTTGCACAACTTGGCCTTAATAGACTTGCACGCATGGGACCCTAACGCAAAGTTGGGGGACTTACAAATAATGGCCCTACATCATGGATGAGTCATAAGG
Source organism: Pinus taeda (assembly GCA_000404065.3). NCBI lineage: Eukaryota > Viridiplantae > Streptophyta > Pinopsida > Pinales > Pinaceae > Pinus > Pinus taeda. The sequence goes on from APFE030204816.1 coordinate 42,733, forward strand.
AGGCCAGGGCTAAGGAGGTGAAGAGGGAATTGGAAAGAGAAGAAAAAGAGCCCCTTTACATCAGAGCAGAGCATATCAATTATATGGTTGTCATTAGCACCCACAACATCATTGCCAATGATCCCCAGATTGTACCAAGATACCTAGCAACACAAGAGCAAGCAATCACACATTTTGAGAACACCTTGAGATTGCTAGTTGATGAAAGCTAGTAAGCATGCCAAAAGAGATGGGGCACCCTACCATACATCCTAAGGATCACAGAGAATCATTCCCTTGAAAGGATCAGATATGCACTAGATAGGACCCCATTGTATAAGAATGCACTATAGAGACTCAAAATCAATTGGATTGGTTTGAAATTTAGTCCCCTCTTGCTATTGGGGATGATAGAAGGTATAAAGGAGGAAGAGGAAAGAAAGTAGTGGGAGGAAATAGATAAGCATGAATGGTTTTATCCACAAGAGAAAATTTCATCAACAGAGGCATGGGATGTTAGAGAGGCCAAAAGATCTATGGAAAACATGGACATAGACTAAGTTGCTCAGATGATGAGAAAACTTTTTAGTAAGGGGTTGATGATGAGGCTCATTAATAGTTAAATTATATAGGCCTTAATGCCACTGTCCAACTTATTAAAATCGAATTTTCTCACATTTCTTTACATATTTTATTATATTTTTCTTAGTGAGAATGGTAAAGGTGAGATGTTATGTCATGTGGCCTAATGCACTTTAATTGCAGGATTTGTAGTTTTTAGCTAATTTAGGTGTGGGAACTCAAAGTATACAAGCAAGAGGGATTTTAGGATATTTGGTCTCCCTCCTTAATTCCTCAATCACCCAAATATTCCTCCACCAAATCTCATCAGCTCAAAGTTACAAGCAGCCAAATCCACCGATTTCATTGGAAGCCAAGCCAGTGATAGTTTAATACAAGTTACTCTCGAGTTTGGGAGCGAAATCTCTGTAATTTTAAGGAATATGTTGGTAGATTTAGTTGTATAAATAAGAAGGCTTAGGGCCCCATTAGGATTCTACATTTTATTGTAGCCAAGAGGAAATTTCGAGCTTAAGATATTGTGATTGTTACTCTCATGTTATTTTTGACATTTTTGGTGGTAATGAAAATGGTTTCTTTGCTCCAACACTCAGTTGACTCAGAGGGATGAAGCTCTTGGGTTAGGGCCCAACCTTAGCAGTAGAGGTTCCTTTTCTTTTTGTACATGTATTGTTAGATTAGAATCATAGATTAGTTGTTGAAATTATTTATGTTTTGTTTAATTTGCAAGTCTTTTAATGATTGGTTAGTTTTTCTTCCATTAGTTGGAGAAGTAGATCAATGTTATAGTAGTGAAAGAATAATTCAGAAAATCTTGTGACACGGGCCTCATCCCCATCTCCCTCATGGGATCATGGTTTGAGGGCCCCACTCTCATAGGCCCAAAAACAGAGTTATCTTTTGGTTATTACATAGCGTAGGGTTTCTTGTTGAGTACGTCATTGTTCATGATTTCTTATAAGAACTTGCGATTTTCATGTCAGTTTCTAAATTTTTCTATATATTAGAAAGCATTCCATTCAATAGATTTGGTCCACTAGCCATCAATAAATCATTTTCTCAAATTCAACTCATATTTTCCACACTTACGTAAAGTTGTGCATAAATGAAGAAATGAATATGTGTTGTTCTAGGAGTTGTTGATCTGAAGGGATAAATCATTCCACCATCGTCATCTAAGTCATCTCCACCTTTCGCCAAACCCTACCAACCATCAATTCGAATTTATGTTTTGTAGCCACCATGGAAAACCACCTTGAGCAAATCCAACCATCCTGAAGATTTGGATCAATCCTTGAGTAGTGTGCACCTTCCCCATACCTTATTTCACCATCATACACCTTATCGACACTTCATTTCACCTTCCCTACCTTCCTACAACTTTTAGCTAAGTTTCGTGTAGTAAACCAGACATCCTATAGTAACTATAGGAAATACTATAGCAACTACATGAAACCCTGTAGTAGCCTGTTTTAAACTATTTTGGGTAGAAATAATGATCATAGCCTAGTGTAGGCCTTCAACTTGAACTCCATACCCCTCAATACCATTTTTTACCAATTTTACCATACGTTCCTCCGCTGCAAAAGATCAGCTTGATTAGTTTAACATTTACATTTCTGAATTGAAAAACCAAAAGACTCTTTTCTGCAATATTTAGCTAATGCGTGCACATATAAATATTAGCAATGTTAGGATCATTTCCATGCCTACTTAGTCTAGATAACGAGATGATAGAATGCAAGGTTAAATTAGGTCTTTTCTGCAAGTAATGTGTGCTAGTTCCTAGCTAGGTGATTTCATGTCATTTTCATAGCACTTCCTATTCAACACTTTCATTTCCTTAACATAGGAAAGAATTTTATTTCTACATTAAAGATAGATTTACATTCACTGTCAGTAGTCATCCTCCTTCTAGTGAATAGAATATTGATTCGAAAAATGCTAGTGGTCTATCATCCGAGTTGACAAGTGACGAGAGTAGATTGTTGCTTTTGCAATGCATATAACACTCTCACCTCCAATCTTGTAAAAACCCTGGGTTGATAAAGTAAATTTGGTCACCCTAGGAGTTGTACCATCCTTGCTGCAATACTGGGGTTCATCAGATGGTTACTTAAGAAAGTTTAGATTTTGACCCTTTGAGATCATATCAAATTCCTTCAAATTCAAATATCATGAATAACTCACTATAATTTGTAGAAATCATACTTGAGGTTCTTAATCATCGAGACCCTAGAAAGATGTATACGCCTCTAATTGTAATGGAATACACAATTCTTTCCAAATTATGTTCTTTGATACTTGGCATAATGTTGTGGAATTTTCCCAAACAACAATTCCTCCATTAGCAAATAAAACATGAAATTTTTTTGTTGGACATAAAAGAGAATTAAGCAACTTTGCTAATATTTTGTTAATGAAGTTATGGGTACTACCTTTGTCAATAAAAATTATCAAACACTTTCCTTTTCAATGTAACCAACATTCTTCAATACTTAAGGAGATGACAAAATTTGCAATGAATGAACATATATATCACAACTGCTTGAATCAATGTTATGTACAATATTTGTTTTTGTTTAACACTCTTTTAAGTTGAAAATTTCTTCCTCAATCAATTTTGTAGATACCTCCAGTTCTTATTCATCATTATCTTCCAAGGTAAAAAAATAAAAAATTCTTAGCATGTATGTTCTTTTAACAATCTGTTACTAAAACCAATGAATAACCATTTTGATCTTCTTTCCTCCATTTCCTTCTATGATATTCAAGTAGGTTGAGGTAGGTTTGTGTTATAAAACCCAAAATTATCTCTACCTCTAGTGTATGCCCCTATGGAATACTTGTATATATCCTTATTATTGGCTTGAATATGATGAGAAAATTATATAGCTTCCATACCATTTTGTTTGTATTTTATGAAAAACTCATGTTTAATGTCTTATTTCAATCGACCCATGTAAGATTCTACCAATTTTTAATTACTCATCTTATCAACTCTTGTGGCAAAAAAATAAATTTGTAAATTATAATCTTCAATACCACAAAAAATGATGGGACTAGCCCAACACTCTTATAAACTATCGTAATGGGAATGATTTTGTAATGTTTATTTGGTTGATTAAATCATATGGTAGTGACTACACGTGGATGAAATATAAATCAGATATTTTGATTTTTGATTTATGTGGCATTCAATTAAGCAATAATGAAAGGTACTTGCCTTGGAGTTTGCACTTCCTGCTCAACACTATGCTTGTTCCCTTTGTTCGTTGGTATTTCAGTCATTTGTTATTACCCGTCGAGGGTTTACTCCACAGTGCTCTACAAGGTTTTGGTGGGCAGTTATGCCGCAAGTCCTGGGCGCACCTCTGGTTACTCTTTGCTATGAATGTGTTGGTATTTAATCCTTGGTTCGTTGACTGTTGTGGTTTGTCATGTGGTTGCCTGGGTAAGTGACCTCTGTTGTGTTTCATTTTCCTTCTGTCATGAGTTCTACAGGCCATAGTATGTCAACTCATGCACTGGTATCGCTCATTCAGGTTAGCAACTCAATGTTTGCTTGCTTCCAGGTTCGGCTCGATGGATTTCTTCCATCTCCGACTTAACATACAGGTAATTTCTCTTTCTCTGTTTCAACTTATGAGTCTCCTTCCGTAGTTCCTGACCTGGATTGCCCCTTAATCTCCACAATCAGTCGGTGTTGTTGGTGAAATGCCTGTCTTTGGCCTCACTGCAAACTCTCAAGTAACTGTTTGCAATTTCAATGGTTTGGTTTTTCCTTTCCAGTTCTATACTTCTACTTCTGCTGCAATGTATCTGCTAACACCTGTGTATCATGGTTGTGTAGGTGTTAAGGGTTTTCTGTTAGAGGGTTTGGCCATACACGTCTCGGTTTTGTCCGGTAGGCTCTGCCTCTTTGAACTTCTATTAGTCTTCATTTTTGTCTTTAACTCTGTCTTCGGGTTAGATGGGTTTGTCACCCACGTTGCTTGTCGAATGGCTCACTGTGAGCGATGCTCTATTGCTTCAGAACTCTGGCTTCCACTGTGTATCGACTATGATCTTCTGTTTGTAACTGCAATTCCTTTCTAAACCCTCACCTAGGGTTTATCGTTCAGGGCTTGAGCGTGTCTATAACTACGTATGGATAATGTGGTTGAAACCCTCTCCTAGGCTTTATAGCTCATGGCTTCTGCGTTCACAGTTTTGTTTTGACAGTTCTGTTATGTAATTGTGATACACTGGACTTTGCAATTTTGGAAGGAAATTATTTCGAGAGATGTAATAATATTAGATTTAATTTACCTAAATTACATTCGTTGTTTGTTTTCTCTAAATTTGTAACTGGAACTGTTGTTATGCGTCTTCAATTTGCTTGAGATATGATCTGTAAACGTACACGAACCCTGTAGTTTTATTGTGGAAACTCGCGCCCGACTTGTAGGTGTTTGGCCTGTACCAAACCCTGGTTATACCACTCCTAGTCTATTTTCGCGGTTTGCTTTGAATGAATTACAAACCCTTGTACTGTGTCTGCTCCTTGGTCTCACTATGAGAACTGGTTCTTTCTCTCAGGAAACAAAAAGAATTTAATTTCTAGAATCTTTGTATGATTAGTTGTATGCTTAGATAATCATCAAATGGAAAACATAAATTACAGTAGACATACAGATGGACAAAACTTTGATTTCTCTGTTGTTGTTTTTATTTGAGTGTGAGAGGTATTGAACTGAACCCCTTACATGATTTGTCCTGTTACATTTATAGGTTCCCTGTTCCAGTTAATTAAACTATAGAGTTGCTTTTCAATTACAAACTTTTACAGTTACTTGGTTACTAGTCATTCGTTCTATCTTATGACAAGATTTTCCCTTAAGATACATTTGTCTTTTTCTATTTAAAGATAATAGGATAATCATTAATCTTGAACTTGTTAACAACAGACAAATAGATAACCCTAACTAATCAGCAACCCTTAACTAAGTTCGAAATTAAAATAAGAATAAAAGTCCTACCTACTATTCTGTCAACCAACATAAAGACTAATAAAAGTAAATTCAACTTTTTTTTTAACCTGGCAGAGACTGACACCCAGTGATGGTGTCTGAGTTGGATTCTCTTGCATCAAGCTCCCGGGCAAAAGAAAATCATGACTCTGGTCCATGAGCTCCTCAACTGAAGAACCTGTCTGCTCAATCTGCCTGGCATCAAGCCACGACCTGTCCTCAATAGGATGGTTCTTGCATTTGACCAAGTATTGCAGATACTCCTTCCGCCGAGTTCGTTTGGCCATCTGAGTGTTGAGAATGCGCTCGATCTCAGGAGGTTGAACGTAAGGCATTTGTCTCATCCAAGCTTCTCCTCCATCCTGGGTATTCTGTGTAGGCTGCGTGGTTCCATCTTCTTCCTTCTAGTCAGGGCTAGCCATGTAGGGAAACAGGTCTGCTACATTAAAGATAGGCTAAATGCCTTTTTCGAGTGGCAACTGTATCTCATAAGCATTTGTTGAAAATTTCTGAAGGACTTTGCAACTTCCTATCTTCTTATATTTTAATTTATTGTACATACCCTTAGGGAAGTGTTCCTTGCACAAATGCACGAGGACTTCGTCTCCCACATTAAACTGCACTTCCCTTCTCTTCAAATCTACTTGTTATTTATACTTTAGACTGTGATCCTATAATTTGATTTTTACCTGTTCATGCAAATCCCTCATCGCGTTAGTGAAATCTTCTCCATCTGTGCTTCGCCATTCTTACAGTCCAAGATCCCACAGCTCATGCACTCCGCAAGGATGCATACCATACAGGATTTGAAAAGGGCTGAAGCTTGTGCTGCGGTTAGGTGAATCATTATAAGCAAACTCTATCTATGCCAGAACTCAATCCCACATCCGCGAATTCTCTCCAACTAGACTTCATAGCAGGTTTCCTAAACTCCTGTTTACAACTTCTGTTTGTCCGTCCATTTGCGGATGATAAGCAGAACTGTAACTCAACTGTGTATCAATTTTCTTCCATAGGGTACGCCAAAAGTGTCATGTAAATTTCACATACCTGTCCGACAGAATAGACTTAGGCAACCCATGTAACCTGACAATCTCTGTGAAAAACAAGTGGGCCATGTGAGTGGCATCACTAGCTTTCCTACAAGGGATGAAATGCGCCATTTTTTAGAATCTGTCCACTACTACCATCACCGAGTCATAACCTCTCTGTGTCTCAGGTAGACCTAAGATGAAGTCCAACCTGACTAAATCCCATGGTCTGCCTGGAACAGGTAACGATGTATACAGTCCTGTGTTTTTTCTATGACCCTTCGCCAACTGGCACACTTTACATCTAGCCACAAATCGTTGCACATCCCTCCGCATCTTTGGCCAAAAGTAGAAATTACTAGGCTACTTGAGTGTCTTTTCATACCGAAATGTCCGGCCAGACCTCCACTATGCTTCTCCCGAATAATATTCTCCCTCATCGAGGAGTCAGGTATGCATAGCTATCTTCCCTTAGCAACAGTTTCTCCTGTAATTTGTAGTCGAACCATGGACTGTTATCTCTCAGCAAGGGATTCTGACATGCCTCGTAGGCCTCCTTAAAATCTGTATCAGGCTGGTATAAGTCTTTTAAGTGCTCAAAACCCAGCACTTGCATAGTACTTTCTTGCAGAAGTAAAGCTCTCCTACTTAGTGCATCCACCACCTTGTTGGCCTATCCGCTAATATGCTTCAATACAAAGTCGAAACTCTGCGAATACTCCACCCATTTGGCGTGTTTGTGGTTCAACTTGTGTTGTTGCATTACATACTGTAGTGCAAAATTATCTAAGAACAACACAAATTCATTTCCAAACGGATAATGCCTCCAGTGTTTTAATGTCTGTATAACAGCATAGAACTCCTTATCATACGATGAATATTTCTGTCAACTTTCATTCAGCTTCTCAGTGAAAAGCGCTACAGGCTTATCCTCCTGGCTGAGTAAAACTCCAATAGCCGTACTGCAAGCATCACAGTGAACCTGAAAAAGATTCTTGAAATCTGGCAATCTCAGGATCAACCTCTCAATAATCTTCCTCTTTAATAACTGGAAACTTCTGTCCGCTACATCTGTCCATCGAAAAGGCTGAATAGCCTTTTTAATGGTGTCCAACATTGGAGCATAAATTTCGCTAAAATTCCTTATAAATTTCCGGTAAAAACTTGCTAGTCCATGAAAGCTACGTACCTCGAATAAATTTTTCGGAGATGGCCTATTAACTATCGCCACAACCTTCTCTGGATCCATCTTCAGTTCATATTTTGCTATTACAAAGCCCAAATAAACCAATTCCTTCTGCAAAAAGGTACATTTCTTCAAGTTTATTAGCAGTTTATTCTGCTGTAATTTTTTCAGCACCTTCCGTACATGTTGAAGGTGTTCTTCCCTTGTCCTGCTGAAAATTAGTATGTCGTCCAGGTATACGATCACAAATTTCCCAATGTACTCCCTCATCATCTCATTCATCAACCTCATAAATGTATTGGGCACATTGCTCAGTCCAAAGGGCATGACCAACCATTCGTACATCCCCTCATTCGTCTTAAAGGCTGTCTTCCATTCATCCCCCTCTCGTATCCGAATCTGATGGTACCCACTCTTCAGGTCTATCTTAGAGAAATATGTTGCCCCTCTTAAACAATACATCATGTCATCCATCCATGGTAGTGGAAACCTGTACCGGATGGTGATTCTATTAATGGCCCTTGAGCCGGTGCACATCTGCCACTCTCCTCCCTTCTTGGGGGTGAGAACCGTTGGGACTAAACGAGGGCTCAAACTTTCTCTTATCAATCCCTTGTCTAACAATTATTGCACCTGCTTTTGAATCTCTTCATTGTCCTTGGGGCTCATTTGGTATGCCACTTTGTTCATAAAACTGGCTCCAGGTATGAAATCAATATGATGACTTATGCTTCTTTTAGGGGGTAATTTGTCTGGCAAGTCATCCACTACTATATCTGTAAACTCTTGCAACATCTACTAGATTTCTATAGGTAAATCTGATACCTCTGTATGCAATAACACTCTCCTTGCTTTCTTTACAACTGCGTAACCCATCTCACTGTCCTCAACTTGTTTTAGAAACTGTTTTCCACTAACCAACAATGCCCTTGGTTCACTTGTCCCTGTTGTCCCTTCTTCCTTGATGGGCACAAGCGTATGGTTGATTCCATCCTTAACAAATTTATAACAGTTCGTCCATCCATCGTGTACTACTTTCGTGTCATACTGCCAAGGTATGCCTAGCAGTATGTGACATACATCCATTTGCATGATGTCACAAACAACTTTATCCTTATATCTCCCTATTTGAAACTCCACCTCACACTGTTCATCCACCAGCAACTGATGGCCTTTTTGCAGCCATGAAACTCTGTAAGGGTTGGGATGTTTCAAACACTTCAACTCCAATTTTTCTACCATATCTGTGGACACTAAATTATCAGTACTACTGTTGTCAATAATTAACTTACAACACTTACCTTGTGACTTACAAAATGTTCTAAACAAAGCCTTCTGTTGTGTCTGTTCGGTGACCTCCTTGACTGGTTTTAACAATACCTTGTGTAGCACTAGGGCTTCCCCCATCTCTGGAGCATTTTCTGCTTCTTGGGGAGGTGTTGTTGCTTCTTCTGGTTATGCAACATATGCACCCCACTGTCCAGCTTGTTCTGCCTCTGGACATTCAAACGATCTGTGTCCCCATTTATGACACCTGTAACATTGGTAACTAGCCCCTCTTCCTCGGCCATTTCCTCCGCCCCGCTGGGATGACCTATCGCCTCTCACATTATCACCTCTATCCGCTAATCCAGAAACTCTGGAACTGCTACCTTCCTCATTATTACTAGTATTCCGCCCTCTGCCATATGACTGACCTTTTCCCCTGTCGGCTCCTCGTCGTCTCTGGGCATTCTACCTTCTAGTAATTTTTCTTCATATTTCATCGCACTCTGATACGCTTCTTTAGTGTTCTTTGGAGAGAAAATATTGATTTCATCCAAAATTTCTAATCTTAACCCATTCACATACCTGGTTGTTCTTTCTGCAGTATCCTTTGTATATCCGGCTCACAAATTCACTTGATAGAACTCCTTCATGTACTCCCTTATCATCAATCCTTTCTATTTTAGATTCTGCACCTACCTGTGCAGTGAAATCTGATAGTTCTTCGGTAGAAATCTGCCCTTTAACTTCACCACCATCCTTGACCAGGTTTTAATCGGCAACTTGTTCAATCTTTTCCTCTTGTTCTGGACACTATCCCACCACAGGGCTGCGTGTCCTTTTAATTTCATCGCAGCGAACCTAACTCTGCGGTCTTCGCTCATCCAATCCAATAAAACCTCGATAGACAAACTGTCGTCATAGGTTGGGAGTTCTAGCTTGGGTTTACTGCTTGCCACTAAAACAGATCTCAACAATCTCACTTCTAGGCTCTTACCTTCTGGTCCATCTGTTGTTGCTTCAGTTTCCTCTTCGCTGTCATCACCTATCTCCGGGTCTCTTCTCCTCCCTGCCTCCACTGCCTCTAAATGGGCAGCAAGGATTTGGATCTCCTCTCTCAATCCTTCCTCTGCCAACCTTCGAGCACCTCTACCACAGCCTCGCCTTCCTCTTTCCATGTCTTCAATCAATTTCACCTGCTCTGATACCACTTTGATGGGACCAACCCAACACTCTTATAAACTATCATAATGGGAATGATTTTGTAGTGTTTATTTGGTTGATTAAATCATATGGTAGTGACTACACATGGATGAAATGCAAATCAGATATTTTGGTTTTTGATTTATGTGGCTTTCAATTAAGCAATAACGAAAGGTACTTGCCTTGGAGTTTGCACTTCCCACTCAACCCTATGCTCGTTCCCTTTGTTTGTTGGTCTTCTGGTCATTTGTTGTTACCCGTCGAGGGTCTACTCCATAGTGCTCTGCAAGGTTTTGGTGGGCAGCTATGCTGCAGGTCCTGGGTGCTCCTCTGGTTGCTCTTTGCTATGAATGTGTTGGTCTTTAATCCTTGGTTCGTTGACTTTGTGGTTCGTCCTGTGGTTGCCTGGGTAAGTGACCTCTGTTGTGTTTCAGTTTCCTTCTGCTGTGAGTTCTACAGGCCGCCGTATGTCAACTCATGCACTGGTATCGCTCATTCTGGTTAGCAACTCAATGTTTGCTTGCTTCCAGGTTCAGCCCGATGGCTTTCTTCCATCTCCAGCATAACACACAGGTAATTTCTCTTTCTCTCTTTCAACTTATGAGTCTCCTTCCACAGTTCCTGACCTGGATTTCTCCTTGATCTCCATAGTCAGTTGATGTTGTTGGTGAAATGCGTGTCTTTGGCCTCACTGCAAACTCTCAGGTAACTGTTTGCAATTTCAACGGTTTGGTTTTTCCTTCCCGACTTTATACTTCTACTTCTGCTGCAATGTATCTGCTAACACCTGTGTATCATGGCTGTGCAGGTGTTAAGTGTTTGTTGTTGGAGGGTTTGGCCATACACATCTCGGTTTTGTCCGGTAGGCTCTGCCTCTTCGAACTTCTTTTAGTCTTCGTTTTGGTCTTTAACTCCGTCTTCAGGTTAGATGGGTTTGTCACCCACATTGCTTATCAAATGGCTCATTGTGAGCGATGCTCTGTTGCTTCGAAACTCTAGCTTCCACTGTGTATCGACTACAATCTTCTATTTGTATCTGCAATTCCTTTCTAAACCCTCACCTAGGGTTTATCGTTCAGAGCTTGAGCGTGTCTATAGCTGTGTATGGATAATGTGGTTAAAACCCTCGCCCAGGGTTTATAGCTCATGGTTTGTGCATTCAGGGTCTTGTTTTGACAGTTCTGTTATGTAATTGTGATACTCTGAATTCGTAACCGGAACTGTTATTACGCATCTTCAGTTTGCTTGAGATATGATCTGTAAATGTACACGAACCCTGTAGTTGTATTGTGGAAACTCTCGCTCGGCTTGTAGGTGTTTGTCCTGTGCCAAACCCTGGTTATACCATTCCTGGTCTATTTTCGCGGTTTGCATCGAACGAATTACAAACCCTCGTACTGTGTTTGCTCCTCGGTCTCGCTATGAGAACTGGTTCTTTCTCTCAGGAAACAAAAATAATTTATTTTCTAGAATCTGTGTATGATTAGTTGTATGCTCAGATAATCATCAAATGGAAAACATAAATTACAGTATACATACAGATGGACAGAATTTTGATTTCTCTGTTGTTGTTTTTATTTGAGTGCGAGAGGTATTGAACTGAACCCCTTACATGATTTGTATTGTTACATTTATAGGTTCCCTATTCCAATTAATGAAACTATACAGTTGCTTTTTAGTTACAAGCTTTTACAGTTACTTGGTTACTAGTCATTCGTTCTATCTTATGACAAGATTTTCCCTTAAGATACATTTGTCTTTTTCTTTTTAAAACTAATAGGACAATCATTAATCCCGGACTTGTTAACAACAGACAAACAAATAACCCTAACTGATCAACTACCCTTAACTAAGTTGGAAATGAAAATAAGAATAAAAGTCCTACCTACTATTCTGTCAACCAACATAAAGACTAATAAAAGTAAATTCAACTTTTTTTTTGACCTAGCAGAGACCGACACCCGGTCATGGTGACTGAGTTGGATGCTCCTGCATCAAAAATGCTTGATTCTTGTCAATTGATAGAAGTACTCTTGTTCCCAAGATTTTCTACATCATTCGTTTAACTTTCTTTTAAATAAATTCCAAGTATAATGATAAGAATGGGTCTTCCTTTTAATGACCTATTGATACCATTGATAGGGTGTTATCTCAAATGTCAATGGTGTTATGCCAATCCTTGTCTTGTCATCCATAATATCATACAGTTCAAAATATTTCTCTATTTGATGTACCAAGGTAAACACCTTTATTTCATCAGGGTTATTTAATTCAAATGTGGGGAGGTTTATTCTTTTAGGATACCATCCATGTGTATCTCCACAACTACAATTAAATACTCAAATAATTCTTATTATAGAAAAAATATTCCACTTGAATACTACCTTTATTTTCATGAATTCCTTCGGACAGATTATCAATTTTAAATATCCTTTGATTTATGTCTTCTATAATATTTTATTCCATGTGTTTCATCCTCTTATGCATTTCTTCCTTGCTTTTATATATACCCCCTTTAACGTATCCATGCATCGATGATAACTGTATTTGGAACTTGCATACCCATATATCATTTATTTCTTCTTGAGTCATAGATGATCCTTCAAGAGATTAAATTGTTGTAGTAGATTTCAAATCTTTATTTCGAAGCATGAGATAAAATAATGACAATACTCCTCCTTATCACAATTGTCAAGAACTGAAAGAATGGATCATCCGATCAAAATTTATGTGAGTTGTAAGTTACACAACTTTAAAACCTTAATTTGTAGACATCTTGATAAATGACATTTATTGTTATATGTCTCTGGAATTTTAGCCCTTATATATTTGAAAAGTCTATGCATGTTCTCTACAATTCCATTAGTCTCACCAAAATTTAATGTCTGGAGTGAAATTTATCGTAACTTTTCAAAAACTTGTTAATTTTTTGTTTCCTCCCAAGAGAAACAATTGTATAGCATGCCATGCATCCAATTCTTCAAATATCATTATGAGTTTTATGCTTGAGGTACTTCAATATGTCTCATTAGATATCTAAAATGTTTATAGTTCTAAGTATTTGAGAAGAAATGCTATAGTGAAAATTCCATGATCACTCATTTGAAACTAATTTTAGGACCATTCACAAAGCCTAACATCCACATGGTATATCATTGGAACTATGCTTAACCTAATTTAATTTTTTTATGATATTCACCTTGAGATGTTTTTTTCAATATCCTCAAAGTTTCATGGTTTGAGTATTCCTACATAATGAATTATAACAATAATTCTAAGATCACACGTTTGGAATTGTTTTTGGAAACATTCACAAAGTCTAACTTTTGTGGGGTATATTTTCAAATGGAGAACTATAATATAATTTTTTTACCAAACATGTATTAATATGTCTTCTGACTATGCTAAAAAAATCATAGTCTAAAACATTTTCGAAAAATAGTGTTATGTTTTTTTTACAAGATGACTTGTTTAAAGCATCAAAAACCTACGATCGTATTTTTGATACCAAATATTGTTTTTTTCTCAGTAAAAGACTAAACTATTGTATTATGTACAGGAGTCAAAAAATACATCATGGTGAAACAAGAGAGAATCAGGCTCTTGGTATGTCACCCGAGAGCAATTGAGGCATCCAAAAAACTAGCCCACGCGGGGGCGCCAGACACAAGAGCCAGACTTCCATAAGAGCATGCCCATGCAGGGGCACCAACCATTTCATCCCTCGCAGGGGAGACTGACCTTACCCCAATCATTGACACAAAATACAGGTACAGAGACATTGAACCAGGGCAAGAAAGAGACCAGAAGCATTGTTACTATAACTGAGTCAAAAAACAAACAGCAGAAGACACCAAAAGACCAAGCAAAAAGCCATAGGAACCTTGTGCGCGGGCGTCATCAATCATCCATTTGCACTTCCTCTACCTGGCACCAACCGTAGGCTTCTCTTTCAGCAGCGGTGGGAAAGGTGTCTTCCTCCCCGCCAGTTCCCGCCCTCTTTTCTTGCTTGCATTGCTCTGCGTTTTCCGGATCTGAGGCCTCACCTTTAACCTTCTGCTCCTTATCAGCTTCAGGGGCCTGTGCTTCATGCTTCTGATTGTCAGTCGTCCTCTGCCCCTGTTCATCCAGGGCGTCCTCCTCTTCCCCAGCATTTTCGATGAACAAGACTGAGACATGCGCGCTGATCCGCGGATTGTTCATGGCACTGCTGAGATTGAAGATAGCCGAGCCAAAGGCAGGCAAAGCATTCGAGCTCGAAGCCCCTGCATCCATGAATTGCCTGGAATGGAGGGGGTTAGCACCAGTGGAGCGAGCAATGTTGTAGTGGCAGCAATGGACAACATTCTCCGCTTCATGACTGCACGAGATTCCCCCTCTGGAAGTGCCTCGGCGGCTAAGCAGATGCTGTCGAGGTCTCACCATTCTCGTAGGAGTCAAGGGAAAGAAATTCCAACAGACCACGGGGTAATCCAGACCCCCTACAACCAAAGCTGACTGAGGGATGAACCAAACAGATGGAGAAGATATCCCGACAGAGACGGAGAGGCCAGGAAACTACATTACCACCAACATTTTCTGTTCATATACTGTGATATCCCTTATGACTTCACCGGCCCTACATTGGAGCTCACCTGCCATAACTGCTGTCATCGCATGAGCCGAATTACCTCGCGAAGCATTAACTAACCCCTGCCATTCCACCTTATACCATCTGCGATCGATAGCTGTATTTTCTTCGGCTACCACGTGATGGCCATTGGCCGGCATGTGGCCATCCCCCTTCGCCTGTCCCATCTCAGTTAGCACCCGCATCCAGGGGAGCTGCGTCTTTCTGGACCAGTCGAGAGCACTCTTGATCCTTGTCATGTGTTAAAATAGTGGTCAGCTACCCTGTGATTAGAGAGTGGTCAGTCTCCACTCCCACATTGGCCATGAAGTCTGCAACCCTGTTGCCCTCCCGTCTTGTGTGTGTGAAGGTGATTGCTCTGTTGTTATGGAGCTCGCGTTCTATGGCCTCCAGTCTTGCTTCAAGCCTCCAGCTAGTGGCTATTTGCCTGGCCTGGGATCCATTTAGGATTTTTTTGGCCATGTTTATGAGGATCTGAGAATCTCCTTCCACCTCCAGGGGGTGAAAGTTGTGTCCCCCAGCAAATAGTAATCCCCGCCATACACCCTCTAGCTCAGCTGAATTGTTGGTGTCCCATCCAATGTTTCTGAAATACAGCATCAGGGGAACACCTTCATGATTCCTTATTATTCCTCTAAAGCCTGCGAGACCGGGGTTCCCTTTTGAGGCCCCATCAAAGTTGAGTTTGAATGTATACTTTGGTGGGGGCTTCCATGTGTTCTGATTTTTATTGCTAGTTTTAGAGTGGTCCAGCTTGTGAGAGCCTTGAGTGTGATGTATTTGCCAGTTGTCCATAATGGTTTTCTCGTTGGCTAGTGTAGGCCAGTCCTCCTCCTTCCAGGGTTTTAGCATAAGAGTCTCTTGAAGATTTCTGTAGAGCAGATTCCAAATGTTGTCTATCGAAGAGCATTGATTTTTAAAAATACGCTTGTTTCGCTCCTTCCATATGCTCCACAAAACTAGCCCAGGAATTAGTCTCCAAAGATGATTGAGGATTTCACTCTTGTAAGGGTCCTGTTGCCACTGACGTATAGTATTCGTGATTTCATTCTTGAGTCTGCATCTTCTTTGACACCGAAAGCTCTCCTTTTCCCAAAGTTGATTTGCCAGGGGGCAAGGGTCCAGCAGATGTTGGAGAGTTTCCTCATGGGTGTTGCAATTGAAACAGATGGAGGGGCCATGAAAGTTTCTTCTTCTAAGCTTGTCCCAGGTTAGAATTCTCTGATGTCCTACCAACCAGAGAAAGTGATAGATTTTGGGCCAAGGGCCAGAACTTCAAATTTTACTCCATATTGGGTCCTCGGGAACAGAGTCATTGCATATGATTTTGTAGGCCTCGGACGCAGTGAAAGTTCCTTTCGGTTGGTATCCCCACCTTAGAATGTCTCTACTCTCGTCGTACCTAATTTTTTGATACCAAATATTAAGAACCTAGTGCCTTAGAAAAAATAACAAAAAAATAGTTACAATCTACATAAAGGGGGAATCGTGATTTTACAATGAATACAATGAAAAATACATTATTTTTTTATCCTAAGACCATCTATCCTGATTGTATATATAGGATGCAAAATGGGCACAATTAAAATAAAAATATCTTAATGACAGGTTTCAACCATCCTCCAAATATAACATAAAAGCAAGTAATAATGAACTCTTATTAGTGAATTGAAATAGGGCCTTAATAACAACCTAATATGTTTAATGGGTGTATTTACTCCTCTAGCACTAAATTTAATCACTTATACAAACAAAGTAATAGTCATTAATAACAAAGCACTCCTCATTAATAAATGAGGAGCATGGATTGATTCGATGCCAAGTAGACCTAATGTAGTTACAACTCGCAACATGTAGTGTAGGTGAAGATAGGCATTGCAAACAAAACCACATTATCATACCTCATTATTAGGAGCATGACATAGAGATATAGCCAATATTTTTGTGCCTCCTTAGTGATGGACTACAAAGAAACCAATTTAGAACGTTCAGTAGTTTTGTAGAGTACATAAGGGGAATTTGGAGGTCAAAAATTGCTTTGAAAACAAAAAACATATTATCAAAATTAACTTTAAAAGAACCAATAATATTCAAAATGATGATGTCATCCCATTTGGAAATTGTAATTCCTACTTGTCTCAGTTGTGATTGATTCTATCTACGAGAGTTTATTCCTATTCCTTAGAGTTGCTATATTTAGATGTTTCTTAGATTGGTGTGTAATTGAGATATTCTTTGAGCCAAGTGATTGTATTTCCAAATTAATTTACATATCTCAAGAGAACACTTCATGTATATATGTAATTGTATTTCATCAATGAATAAAATTTATATTAACAAAACTTATCATGGTATGAGAGCCCATAAGGTTCTGGGACCTTGGCCCCTCCTAGGCAGAGGAAAATAAGAGCATATGTATTTTCTTTTGGGTTTTTTTGTCTTTATATTTGTCCAACGATTGTTAAGTGATTGTGGTTGACAACGGGTAGTCCCTGCCGACGCCAAATCCCAGCAGAACCTAAAAAAGGAGAGCGTTGTCATCACATATTTGGTCCTATGGCCAAACGAGAGCCCGCTGGCTATTGAACTGATTCCATGAAAAGCACACATTTCTATGATATTTAATTATGATGCTATCTCTAACCATGAAAGCGATGCCCAATGTCTGAGTGGAATGCGAAAGGGAGTTGATTTTGGAGGGCTTTCAAATAGATTATCAGTCCATGTGTTTGAATTGAGTATAGGTGATTGTATGCGGTGATCTGAATTGGAATTCAATAAAAATTATAGGGCTTGTCAAGGCTTCTGTAAAACGTCAAATTCCATGGTTGGTGGCGATCCTTACCCCTTGTCATGGGAAAACCCTAAAGTCCAAAGTGTGTCAACGGCCGTTGTTGCCTCTATTTTGGTTAGCAAGTTGTGGGGTATTTTGGTTAGGTGCCAAGCTCCGATGACAAAAATGAATAAGAATATTATCTCTTTGCTGATGCCGTTATTGGAGTTGAATTTGGTACTGGGCAGTGACATCGAATGTCCAGCCAACCTTGATTATGTCAGCAAACTGCCGCATGAGCGTCACAATTTTTCAATTGGTCACTCTCGTATGATGAGGTGCTTCTTAGATCATAACGAAAGAGATAGCGCCAAGATCGTGCATTTGGAGAATTCATATGAGGAGAGTGCCATGATGCTACAAAGATCCAACGACGAAGAGGTGAAAGAAGTGTTGGATGCATGCTCTGTTACCAGAAACGAGAAACGGGAAAGAAACGAGAAATGAGAAATACAATTTTGAGGTTTAGGAGAGAGAAAAAACATTAAAATTTCTTTAAAAACTCATTTACTAAAATACCAAGTATTCCAAACCCATTCTTCTTCTTAGCCATTATATTATGTTAACAAAAATTCAACAATAAACTATTGGCTTTTAGCATCCAAGAAAACAAAACAAAACACCAACAACAAATTAACAATTTAATGGAAGCAACTAAATACCTAGAAATGTCAACTTCCCTTTTAAGTATATGTTGAGTGGGGATTGCTCTCTGTTGGGAACCATAGATTTGTGTATATAGGTGGAAAGATGGGGAAAGATCTGTGGTCAGCTTGTACAGAGGATTGCTGGTTATAATAAGAAGTAAAAATCCTGGTTATAGAATGACCATCTGATTCATTCCAGAAAAGTGTTGGGGTTAAGTTCTTCTGTCTTCTTCCATTCAGAGACATACCTATTGGACCGTCAACGATTTTATTCAATAATTATCTAACATAATTAATAGCGCCCAACTAAGATTTTGTCATTAGATAGACATTACAGATTTGCAGGTTCCACAGTTTCAATTCATGATCTATACAGAGCGAAACTAAAGATATTAAACTTTTGACATTAAAAACAAAAACCAAATCATTACTTCAATCATTGAAAAATTGTTCATCCTAAATTGTTGCTCTAAGCTGCGCAACTGGAAAATGAAACTAGTTGTCTTTCTGCATGCCGTGCATTTTGCTCAATGCTCTTTTGGGACGAGAGTTAACCGGAGTTTCTAAGATGTAACCGAGGACAAACCGGTGATGACTAAACCTGGTGGCATAACACTGTTGTAAGAAAAATTGATCCATTTCAGAACGACGTTGGGAATGGCGTTTTCTGTACCGTCTCGTTTCTAATGCGTTTTTCTGCAGAAACGGTGGTCTTCGTCCCGTTTCTGGTAACATAGGATGCATGTGCCACCTCTCTGATCTAATTTCCAACGGAAGTCTGTTTGTGTGCCCAGTGTGAGCACGGGCATAGATTGCAATGGAAACAGTGAAGTTAAAACCAAGTGCCTGAGCGTTATTCTCGCAGGTGAGAGATTTTGTGTTGAAGGGTCCAGTCGTGTTCTGTGTTTTATTCAATCTTTGGAAATTTCTTTGGCTATTGGACAGATAAAGTTGGGTTCAAGTCTCTTCTGTAACCTTCTGCCACGATAAAATGAAAAGTATTTTTTCTGAATTTACTTGGAGTTTGGTAAGATAAATACATTGAGCTTCATCAATTAAGTGTAGAAATGAAATTTATTAGAAATAGTTATAATTATAGGTTTAGAAACTCTAAAAAAAATCAATGGTGGTATTTATAAATGTTTTGGAATTAGAAGTATTGACCTGAGCTAACTCAATGGAGTGGTTTTGTTAGAATTAGCTACTCTAACAAATCAAGCACGTGAATACAAGAAAATAATTAAACAAGAAAAAGAAAGAAGAGACCAACGACACTCGGTGGTCAAGGTTGAAGTTTAACAACTACAGTGAACATTCAGGATGATGGACAACGAGTTCAAAGTTTGTATGGGTTTGTAGAATAGACTCATGATCATGTAGTATGTGTCAGATACATTCATTAGTAAGCAAGTCTAGGATGTTTTGTAGTCGTCTTAGTAATGCATGTACCTGGTAACTCCAAGGGTTAGAGTGTGTAATGTAAGCCTCATGGGGCATGTGTACTCCGATAAATTTTGTGGTAATCTTAAAACCACTTTGTAATTACAAGTTTATGGTCACCCAAAAACCACTCTGCAGTGTTGGTTTGCGTTAAGTCAAAAGCCACATGCGAGAGTGAAGTGGACACATATTCATGTAGGCATGGTTTAGTGTCATCTCACAAAACCCTTGACATGGTTGAGGGTGAGCTGAGAAAACCTTGCGCCTCGGTCAGTTGGGTATGTGGTGAGCCTTGGTGGTTGAATTGAGTGCCTTGTTGGATGTGTTAAGCCTTGGTGGTTGAATTGAGCCTTAGTGGCTCAAAACCCTTGTTGGCATGGTTGAGGATAATTCGATAAAACCTAGAGCATGGTTATGGGTAATCTGATAAAACTCGTGATGATGATGGAGGGGGATTTTCACATACAGATACATGTATGCAATTATAAAGGTTGAAAGAACCATGTATGCGAAGGGCATCCTAGTAGAATGGCAGTTGCAGCGGTTGGCACCCATGCATTTTGGTGGATGGTTTCTCCTTTATATGGATGTCGACATATTCTTTTGTTATGTTTGACCATAACTAGACATTGTAGATTCAGATCAAGACAAGTACCCATTAAGGGGGTGGCTTGGAAATTGTAATCCCTACTTGTCTCAATTGTGATTCATTTCATCTATAAGAGTTTGTTCCTATTCCATAGGGTTGTTATATCTGGATATTTCATAGATTGGTGTGCGGTTGAGATATTCTCTCAACCATGTGATAGTGTCTCCGAGTTAGTTTACCTATCTAGAGACAACACTTCATGTAGGTATGTGTATTTGATCAATAAATGAAGTGTGTATTATCAAAATTTATCTCGGGGAAATACTTTTAGAGGGAGAAAAAAAACAACTTTCTCTAATCATATTTTTGCATATCTCCTTATATGTTTACTCAAATCTAAAATGTAGCTGTTCATTTGATTCCACATTCAATGAGTTACTATGCTTAACGTTTGAGGAAAAATATAGAAGATAAGTCAAAAATGCAATTAAAAAAATCAATTTCCTTCATTACTTTCAATATTCATATCTCTTATTTTATTAGTTGCATTATTATATTATTATTATTTCTTGGAGGAACATTTTAGACCTCAAAAGCTGATCTCAAAACCACAAATAGAAAGTAGGACTTACATCCATTCCGAAGTTTGGGAATAGAGAGACAAGTTTGAAATAAAATTCCTCATAATATCTATATTGGTGAAGGGCTCTATAAACCCTTGATTAATAGATAAAGAGAAATGAAAACTATATGTGACATCTTTCTTATCAAGTTTCATGTGCACAAATGCAAGTTTCAAAGGACGATAAGCTCTGAGATCCATTATTTGGGATATCTTGATGAAAAATGACACCATTGTTTTGAAAGAGTTTAGTGATGTTCAAAACTTCATAAACACCTAAGCAATGACATCTCAAACTCTCTCATCTAATGGAACTTAAAATGATGAGCATAATAATAATAATAATAACAACTTGTCAATAGATTTCCCAAATGGCTGGTGATGAATTGACTTTGCCGCTTTGCTTTATTGCTAATCAACTTTCTATTCCTATTTTGATTATTCTACAATAATGAATTGGAATAGGGTGATACTATTATTGTAATAAATCCACATTCTTGTTAATATGGTTTGTGTTTTCAATAGGAATTGAAATGGTCTACTAATTGAAAAAAAGAAATTTGTTTTGATCCCATATTTATGAGGCTAAATGTGTTTGCAATATGTAAATATATTTATAATAAATTAACCAAATAATAAAAATGCTACACATACACTTTGTGAATAGATATATAGAAATTATAAAAATCATGTAGTTGTTATTAAAAACAATGTATCTCATTATTTAAATTATTGTGCTACTTATTTCTTATCTATATTAAAATTGTGATGTATAATCACATAATTATAAACATTGTAAATTTTTATTTTATATATTTAATTCTTTACCAAATGTCTTTATCATATTTGTTTTTAAAATCTAATCAATTATTTTCCATTTCATGGTTACCACTATTATTATCAGCCACCTAATCCATATTTATTTTATTTTATAGCTATGCTAAACTAGGGTTTATGGAGTACCCAGAGGCAATGTGTATGACTTGTGAGACACATGAATGATGTAACTCCTAGCCTTTACTCTATGCTTGAGCCTTTTACCCTTGAGTTTATCTAGATTGTTGATTTTCCGAATATTAGAAAGATACAAGAACTGTCGGACTGCCCCCTGCCAATCAAATTCTCAAATATTCAGATAATCAGCCATGGAAATAAAAATGCTCGCCTTTTACAACAGATTGGAAGGCTGTGCCCTTGAGCACCGAAATCAACAAGACCAAGACCTGTACTCTAACATTACGTTAACGTGTTCCTTCCTCTCCACCCGCAGTATTATACACATTGGATTTTGGAGCTTGACACTTTGCTGCCTCTCATTTCAATCAAGAGATAGAAAAATTAGACAAACAAAAAGCAAGTACTTTCTACCTTTATGTTGGAATTAGCTCATGTCCTTCCCAATAAAGGCAAGGGCTTTGGAACTCCTCTTGCGTATAAAATTAGAAATTAGGGAATCAAGATAGGGTTTCGATTCAGAACCGCACGCGGGTAAAATGCCGTACAATAATTTGCCATGGCTAGACAAGACGGAACATGCGGCGTGCCACAGAAACGTAGAAATTTGCTTTCTGCGGCATCTTCGGGAAATCTGAAAGAAATCACACATCCACCGCCATGAGCATCGCATAAAGTGAACATCCTTATGACAGGATGTAAGTATGGGGCATCGGATCTGGATGGATGGATATATGTATCGATATTCATCTTCTTATATATAAAATAGAATACTTGCATGCACATGTATCTCTCATCCCACACGACCTAGGTTGTGGATAAGTTTAATAATAAAGGTCTATCTTATCCACATCGATTTGTCTCTCTACCTAGCTTTCTGAATTTGTACCCTGGCCGGCAAAGAAAAAGACGTGCTGCAGTTTTCATTCGATTTCTTTCGTCCCTGAGAAGATATGCTGTTTTGTATTTTAAGGGAGATTATTACCACTCGTTCGATTCCAGTGAAGTTAGCTTTCGAGGATACGGGTCATCCATCGCCTGTGCAACGAGCATAAGGGATATAGTGGTTGTCAGTCCCTTTCTTTTCTATCTTTGTCTGTTGATGGAGACTCATCTCCTCAGTCAAACCCTTTCTGTACACGGATCCATCGATATTTGTTGAAGTTCTTCCGCCATCAATTTCTTGCACTGCTTTTATTTTTTCGCCTTGATAAAGGGCTCTGGTTGTAGTTTTCGGCACAACTATAACGTGAGGAGTTGTCCATCCAGAGGCTTTCTTAGCCCATTAATTTTCATCGCGATCTAGGGTTATGTTTCAGGGCTATTTATTTTCTTTCCGGGATTGAAGTTTTGAGATTAAATTTTGACGACATTCTAGTAGTCATCTAGGGTTATGTTTCAGGGCTATTTATTTTCTTTCAGGAATTGAAGCTTTGAGATTAAATTTTGACGACATTCTAGTAGTTGTCTGACGGAATATGCCGGGAATATTTTTTTCCTTGGGAAATCTATTTATTATTTAAATGTTAATTTTTGTTAATTTTAAAATTCCACGTGTCTACTCGTATTGAATACAAACAGAATAGCAAACAGAATAACACATTCTCGTGATATTTACTATAAAGAATATCGCACATTGCGAAATCTGACTGAACTATACAATACGACTCCATGAGCAATCAAGGGCTTTCCGTGACACACTAAGCATGAAGAGAACTTGGGAGGGTATACTCCAACGACCTATAGCTGCCGACGAAATTCCTCTGAACTCAGTCTGTTTCTAACCTTCTAACATTAAATGTAGCGATGGACAGTGAAACTAATCGCATGATATGTCACGATGGAGAGTGAAACTAATCGCTGTGCAGTTGCCCTCGGGAAGACTTTATCGTAATTCAAGTGGTCGAAGAAGTTCGTATTCTCCTTCAGAATGTTGACAACGCTAATAACTGCCTAGCAATCTTCAGAAATCTAAGCAGTTTTTTCGAAGATTGTCTCTCGTCAAGCATAAATACAAATTGTGGTCATCTCAATAGTGCCTTGAACTGTGTTCCAATTCTAGAATCGGGACAATGAGTAGACAAAATAGCACACACTCAAATATATTCTATATTAATAAATGAGGAAGTTACACACATATTTATACAAGCAATAGTCTCAAGATAAGAATTCTAACTTAGACTTACAATAGTGTGGTTGAGAGATTCTCTCAACCACATAATAAACTAGGAGAAACTATATTCTAGCTAATTCTTATTATGTAGGAACAAGCTCCTCAAATGGAGAATTACAACCATAGACAAGTAGGAATTAATTATTTCTAACTCCCCCTTTAATGACTACTTGTCATGATAGTGATTCACATACATGATTCTGTCGACCGTTATCACTGCATATATGTACCTACAAATCCACCACCATCGAGCAAATTGTATATGCAGAATTTCCAAAACAAAGAGAGATCACTGCTTTTCTAAGCCAAATATTCATGTCCAAATAACAGTGGCAAACAATTGCGCTGATTGCGCCTTTCGACGCAACTGTCAGATAGAAAAGTGCACTGACCCTCTTGTGCTCAGACACAACAATATCTGAGACCATGAGCCAGCTGTTACTGCAGTCCACCTGCTCCTACAAGCACAAAGCTCCCGTGTACACGTTAGCCACTCAGGCAATATGCCACCACCGGGCAAATCCAGAACTTAAATGTGCCACCTCTCGGCAAATCCTGTAGCCACTAAGACTCTATATGTGATTTCTGGCTCACCATCACTTTACAGTGACAAAAGATGGTTTCAGGTTGACCATAAACCATTACAAAGTGGTTTTAAGATCACCACGAACTTTCAGATGCCTTTAAAAAGCTTACATTTCATACTTCAACATTTTGGAGTTTCTGGGTACATACAATGACCATTACAACAACTGGACTTGTTTATAACATGCTAGGGAGTCTATTCCACAAACCACACTAATTCAAACAAACATCTACTTTGTTGTCCACCATAAACATTGTCGTTGCTCCTTTACCTCATCTATTCATTGTTCACATCTTGGGCATCCTTGTCTGTTCAAATAACTTCTTTGAACTCCATGCTTAACCTGTCATTCGTTAGAGTTGCAAATTCTAACAAAATAACTTTGCCTACATTGAGTTAGCTAGGCTCAATAAGGCTCAATAATATTTAAACATGATTCCGAGAAAATACAACATAAACTCTTCAAATTTAATTTCTCTATCTGTGCCCAAAGATGATTATTTCCCAAACATAACAACAAGTATTTAGAGTCCGGAACATTGCTCGTTCTACGAAATGCCAGATTTGTGCCTAGCTTCCATCACCATCAAGTTAACTGCCATGAATACTCTTGCACAGCTCGATCTATGGTTCCAAACCACATGAATCCTTACGTCAGATCTCTGATGTTGTGCAGCAAAGTACAAAGGCTGTAGGAGTAGCTCACTCATTCTGGCTTCACTACACCAATTTTTTTTTACATCGAATTGCTTCGCTGGACATTCAGAGCTCGAGTCAAGCTTGTTGTATGACATAGCTATGGTTCCTTTTCGACGTGAATATAGCACTGTTTTGCTTGGCTCAATAGTCACATCATACAGTCTGACCAACACCAAGTTTGACTTCACAATTCGAGCATGTCGCCACTGCTCCACGTTGCTTCCCCTTAACTCTGAGTGCATGGCACGGTGAATAAGTTGTGCATGTGAGGAGTAGCAGATCTTTAACAAACACTGGCGTATAATAAAAAAATATGTTTCGCTCGACGAGATTGACCAGCAAAACAATTGGTAGATCTGACCATCTCACAACACACCAGTAGATCCAACTCCCACGGGCTGGTCAATGAAGCAACGCAACTTTCTTAGCCATGCCCTCAGCTTTCACACAAGAATGCTTGGTTCAACGGCTCTTTCATTCCTTTATATCCACGCTTCTCCCTCAGGGAGACAGGGAGCCACCACACAGTAAGCTCACATTAACGAACCATAACAGCCATGCTCCAACCACGATCTGATCTCTTAGACTACACCAGGTCAAATAACAATGGCTCATTGCACCAGATGATTCAAAATGAATTACAGCCACGTCGCCCGGTTTCAGCATCCGTTCGATCTCTGAAGCAAAATTTGCAGAAGGGTCAAAAGCACCAGAGAACTCAAAGTCGAAAGTATTATCTTCAAAAGGTTGTCTCTGCATATCGTCCCCATAACAAGAGGAAGAGAGGCCATCAGATCGAATCCCACGGCGTCCAGAACACCCATCTCCTTCAAAGCCAGAACCTTATGCCTCTCTCACCCCACCAGATTATGTCGCCTTCCAGCAGACGATGTTTTAGGGGTGACAATAGCGAAAAATTTGGGTGAGACAAACACGTTTACGATGAATGAATGTCAGAGAGCTATTGGATAACTATGATCTGAACAAAATTGCTTTAATTTATTGTAACTGACCACTTCTTTTACGACATTTACTGCAAATAGAATTGACACTTGGACGTTGGTTTGGGCTACGCTACATTGATGGTCTACTCGCGCATTTAGATTCTATGTTCAAGAAGCAGAAAGCTAAACTTTGATCTGCATGATACAACCATTCCACCATTCATCTTATGGTGACAACTATCCATCCATCCATCCATTGGGAATTTGAGTCATGAGTCTCCAACACAGCTAAATCACATGATAGTTCCACAGCCTACTGCCTGGGATTTAATGGAACTCGTCTTCTCCCTCACCAGCGAGCAAAAAATTCTAGGCGCTTGGCCACACCACGATCGGTCCACCAAATTGGATCTTCTACCTTTGCGTAGTTTTGGGGTTGCTGACAAAATGATGGCATGGTGGCCTATCACATGCACCACGATTACCAGTGCTCCAACACCTCCCCTGATAGCAAATCATAGCCATCATTTGAAGACTCGGCCCTTCTAAGTGGCATCGTCCACCATCTCTCCAGACAACAATCGATTAAACACAACCAATGTATAATAACTCACCAGAAACGGCCTCAGCGCTCAGGTCAGACACTGTGGGGTCTCTGAAGCTATTAAGCAGTCGCTCACACAAAATTGAAAACACTGATCTCAGAAAATATCAACGTTCAATGCCCAAGAATGAATAGAGAAACTCCATAGACCTCTCCAAACTCAGCGCACTAGAACACCGCCCAGCTCACCGGAACCCTGTTCGATGCTCGATGGACAAACTAAAAATTAAAAAAAAATACTCTTTTATTTCCTCAGCCCAGGATGGGCCAAGCCCACGAGGGGCCAGCCCTCAGGGCTTTGATACCAAGATAAAATAGCACACACTCAAATATATTCTATATTAATGAATGAGGAAGTTACACACATATTTATACAAGCAATAGTCTCAAAATAGGAATTCTATCTTAGACGTACAGTAGTGTGGTTGAGAGATTCTCTCAACCACACACTAAACTAGGAGAAACTATATTCTAACTAACTCCTAATATGTAGGAACAAACTCCTCAAATGGAGAATTACAACCATAGACAAGTAGGAATTAATTATTTCTAACTTGAGTTAAAAAAGATTATATTGAGGACATTATTAAAAAATATTGAAGTAAGGTTAAATTAAAGTGGACTAATTGAAATTGAACTAGGACACTTGGATATACACGTCATATTTAGCAAGTGGTTGGAATTAGATTTTCTAACACTTCTTAATTTCAACTACAAAAAATTAAACTAAAATGTTTGTTGGTCATAATTTAAAAATTTGAGATCATGTGGATTTTCTTTCTTTTTTGTTTTCTTAAGGATGCTATAGCCTCTAAATTGCTTAAATTTTTTCTTTTTCTTGTCTAATTCAAAAATCAGTTTCTTCATTTTCTAGTGCAAGTCTATGATTGTTCTAAAGTGTGTATGAATATCATTTTTTCTTTAAAAATATGTTTGTATGGTGACAGCTGCCACATGTAATCTTTTGTAATCAGATTTTCATATCAATCTTCTTCAACATAAGGTGAGAATAAAATTGTATCTCTTCAAAACTCCAATATTTGAAAATTTCATCGATGTCTTCCTCATGCAATCAATCTTCAACATTCATTTGTGAATCTTCTACAAAGACTTTATTAAGTAGTGGTGTTGCAAGCTAGGCTCCTAGGAAATTTAATTGTTATTGGGCTTCTTAACTAACATGTGTTGTTATAAATAGGTTGTCTTCCCCTTGGTTTTCAAACTCAAGTGTGCTTCTCTCACCCAATATCATCATATGATGTTTCTCTTGCATCATCTGCAACCATTCATCATTAGGCAAAAAAGTCTTCATCAAACTTAATATCAACAAATTGAATTGTTGGATTTACCATAACATTGGTTTGTTCAATCTAAGCTTCATCGTAATCAACAAGCTATCTTACTAGATTCACCAAATTTTCATCTACTTGTGGTTGTGGATAGTGTGATTCAACAAACTCTTCATCTTCAAGTGAATTATTCTAGGTTAAGCCTCCTTGGATGTCATTGTATTTGCAATTAAGGGTAGAATGTTGTCATCTATGCATTCTTGTATGCATTTTAATACTAAAGTTCTTTTGCCTCCTCACTTCCAATTCTTTCGAAAAAACTTCATTGTTGCTTCTGCTTTCTTAGCTTTTTAGCCTTTCCCATTTTTTGGTGATAACTCACTTTGACTTATCAAGCAAATGGACTTGCACACATAGTAGTTGTTTGTAGTTGTACTTATACCCTGACTAAAAGGGAAAAAATAAACACTTCTACAAATTTTCTACAAAAACTACACTTTCACAAATGCTTAAAAAATATCCTTACAATTTTTTTTTCAAATCCTTTAGTAATAAAATAAAACTCCTTTTAAAAAATCTCATTGTCTTTTCCTATGTTACACTGATTGTGCCTTTTAATTTTGTGATAAAACTCTAAATTTAGCAATAAATCTCATTGTCTTTTTCCCATTTTACACTGATTGTGCCTTTTAATTTTGTGATACTCTAAATTTATGAATAAAGCTTTGTTCCCCTTTCAGTAAACCTCTTTTAAAGAAAAAACTTTTGAAGGTAAAACGAGTAAGGGGATACGAGGAGGGTGTTTATTCATAATCGGCTCTTAGTCTTATGATCCCTTTTTAACTTTTGGCCACAGATTTCGCTATTGCAACGACGCTTAACATTCTGCCATCGGCCTGAATAAGAAAATTGTTTTCACAGACAACAAAACCAAACTTTTTATTATACGCAGCGTTTAAAAAATGCCTTGGAATGTGCCATGGAAAGGCTTTGTGAAAACAAAACCATTTTTTTTTATTGTACTCGGCGTAAAAAAAATGCCTTACGAATATGCCATGGAAAGGCTTTGACATTTCGTTCCTCGGCCTTGCTCGACGTTTCGAGCCTTTGACTTTTGGTGCCTCGACTTCTCGTGCGGAATTTTCAACGTTCGTGGCTAAAGACGCGAAGACTTTTTCAAGGTTAGTGGCAGATCCTGCGGACTTTTCAAAACAGCTTCGTGGGGTTTAGATCCACCTTCATGCTGCTTCGAGTTTGAACTATGATGTAACGACGATACCTCAACTCGGAGCGGCAGCGCATTTTTCGATAGGCTGCGTATGCCGTAGTCTAACTAGACTGGTTTTTTTTCAAAATCACTAAAAATTTGGTAATATTTTTATAAAATTTTATAAAGATTTTTGTAAATCCAGGTTATAGTTTTAAACTTTAAGATTTTGGTGTTTCAGAAGATTTTGACTACTACTTCAAGATTTATTGTTTTCTTTACGGAAATCCCCCAATTTTGACTGTAAGGGCAACTCCTATGACTTTGTAGATAACACCCTTTGAGATGTCTTCTTTTGAGTTTCCAAGTTTGTCTAGGTCAGCTCACTTGCTATTTGACCATGAGTGCTTTGGACCCTCAAAAATAAAAATAAAATAAAATGAACTTCTAGTGGCTTTCTCTTTCACTTGAGGTAATGATCAGCAGACTTTTTTTACTTCTAGACTTCTTTGTCTCTTATCTCTTCATACTTATGTGACCTGAATATCATGGTAAAGAATGAAAAATAAGGTGCAGGAGAGAATTGTTATTGTCACTATTAATAATGAGTTAAATAAGATTACATTGGAAACATCAACAATAAATGACTGCAGTGAGACTGAACTAAATTAGAATAACTAAAACTGAATTGGTATACTTGGATGAACAGATGCGAGACCTAGCAAATGGTTAGAGTTATATTATACAACATTCTTTATATTCAAATTAAAAAGTTATAGAAGAATTTGAAAATTAACCAATTAAGACACTCTTCAAATCTAGATATAGAGAGAAGATGCTATTAAATATTCATGAAACACAAAGCCGTAGATAATTGTTTGGCTCGCTAACATGGCATGAAATTTGTTGTCACTTTCAAGTATTGAAGGCGCCTTCCAAAATATTTTGAGCCAAAATGCATTTCTTTTTGAGAGTCGTCTTCATTGCATTTCTTTTTGAGAGTCGTCTTCATTTGATAAAGTACTTTTTAATCCACTTTCATAATTTAAAATTGATTTTAAATAAATTTAAACATTAAAAAACAAAATAATCAAACCCTATATAAACCAATTAATAGATATCACATTTGCTCTTTTTTATTGATCCCCTGTTATCTATTTTTTATTTTTAAGAACCTTCGCTATCTTCCAAATCAGCTAGTGTTAAAGACATGGAATAATTGTGGTAATGGACTCTACTTTGATAACCATCCCCCAAATTGTGAGAATTGTGAGATGTTGCAAAAATGGATATACTCAATTGTTAAATGTTGTCACTAAGACTCATTTATTCAATTGTGAAATGTTTTCATGAAAATTGTGCTCAATTGAATTTAAACTTTATAATTTTTATTCCCATAATTAATTTCCACTCTCAATTCGCTCCATAAAATTTAAATTTAAAACTCGAAAAAAATTAAATCCCACATAAACCAAATAATATACCCTTCATAAATCTCTTTTATCTCTCCGTATTATAAAATAATCTTTCTTATCTATTTTGAAAACCTTAATCATCAAATGTTAGAGACTTCAAATACTTACAATAATCTTTCCTCTATTTTGAAAACCTTGACTATCTTCCAAAATCAACAAATGCTGGCGACTTCGAATACTCACGGTAATGGCGCCTGCCTTGAAAATCAAACGTCCCAACTACTTTGCGGTAGAGGGTTACCTTGACCATCTTCCAAACCAACTGCGGTTCGAGAATAAATACTCGTGTTCTGCATCAAGCTTGCTATCCTATCAATAGTGTTAATCATATCACATTAGCTAAAGATAAAAAGTCACAGGTCATCTCTTTCACCTTGAACGCTTTTCCTTTTTGTTACGAGTATTACGAGCGGACATCTTGTTGTCGCTCCACTACCACATGTCCTATCTTAAAGGCTAATCATGGTTTGTTTGTTGTTGTTCCACTCTCACATGTCCTCTCTTAAAGGTTAAAGGATAATCAAGGTTGGTCATAGCACCTCGCAATGTTTCACTCAAATGAAGGAGAGCATCCCATAAATCTCAACAAGACACCAAGACAATAAGACATTTATGCACAATCATATTACATTATATAGTAGTTCTAAATTTTTGAAGGTTTGATGATATTTATTATTAATTTACATTTATATATTTTGAATAGAGAATTTTGGCTTTGATTTTTAAAATATTTTAGAATTTCAATATTGGTTTCACTTCAATCAAAATGGATAATTCTATCTACATATAAGTTATTGGATCCAATTTCCTCCTTAACATGCAAATTAGAAAACATTTTATATTCTCTTCCTCTCTTTCATATTTGTTAAGGGCACCAAACCTCGCACAAGTTTATGTTTTTTTTAGATTTTTAGTCACTTTTTCTTGTAGAGTTGGAGTTGAGTGGACATAAGTGTCTTATGTCAAATTGAAAATTAGTTCTCTTCATTTAACTATTTTAAGTGATATGATTCCTTGTTTGGTGGCATAATAATTTACAATATGAAGAATTTCATTAGAATAAACCACATATTTTTTCATTGGATAAACTTTCAAATTGATGAAAACAATATTAATGGTTATGCATAACCATATAAAGTGCTAAATAGAGTAATGTTTTCAACTTATAACAAGGGAGCCACTGCCGTGGCAGTAGTCCCTGCCGGGGTCTGCCACAGCAACAATACAAAATTGTAATTATAATTGAATTTCTGGTTTTTGAATTGTTTAGAAGCTAACTGGTAGATGGGTTTTATTTGTACCATGCATTCTTCATAGTGATCCAACACTATGGATATGTGCGTAGTGAAAATCAATTTACAACACCAGGTCCCATGAAGTTTAGGTTGGTTAGTAGGTGAACCCATTAAGCCTTACACGAAGCTAAACATTCCCATAGAGTGAAAATAAATGACATTGAATCCTATATTTTAATATATATAAATCACAGGCTCACATCCAACTGGTAGTGACATTTTACAGTTACATACATGTACGAAAGGTCTTGACACTTAAAAAAACATATCATGTTATTTAGCTTTGCAAATTATGGAATGAACACAAAAAGGCTAGTTGCGCATCAATGGAAGACCCTAGTAAACCCCTTCGAAATAGACCCTCAGCATACAGACCTTTCCAGTTGTTAGGAAATGGAGCTTTAGGGAGTCCCTCTTCTGAGAAAAACCCGCTATCATCCTGAAGGTTCAAAAAGTCTACTCTTTTACCATCATTGGGACAATGATTCAGGTTAAATTTTTTTAAAATTTCAGTATTGTAAGCTGCAGAAACCAAGAAAAAAATTAATAGTCAGGAACTCAAACTAAATGTTGTAAAACAAAATAAATATAGGAGTTCGTTAATAGGCATATAAATTAAGAATTGCATCCACTTTGAGCCACACCAACTTGTACTAATGGTGGGAAACACCTCCTGATAAGTTAAGCTCTTGTGATATTGCAATTTTTTTAATTATTAGAAAATTAGAACCATATTATTTTTATCTTTTCTAATTAAAATAAAAGAATTGAAAATTAAAATATTTTACTATTAAAGATTTTGAAAAAAAAAAAAGACTAATATTGAGTATTTTAAAATAGTAAAATATAAATATTAAAAATCTTTCCAAAATCATTGAGGTACAAAATAACATATATAAATGCACAATAATAAAATATTAATATAAACCCAAAAGATCCAAAAATCAATCTAATATAAAATGATATATATTCATACAAATTTAAGTTGTTTGTGATAAGTTTTGGAGTTTATTTAGATATAGTTACTGGTATAGTTGGCTGAGACAGCTATTTGTTGAGATTACAAATTAAGTTGTGAACCCTTTACCATTTGTTTAAGATAAATCTATATATACATATATAATTAGAAAATTATTTTTATGCTCAGCTCTCTTAACCATGGTACACGAGATATGACTTAAAATGTGTTATATTGTTGCATAGCATAATCATTCATCCATGTTACAACAGGAACAAGAATATCCACTAATATTTTCATTCATCTGTCGAAATTTGCTACAAGTACAAAAACTGGGATTGGAAAATTTCGTTAGTATTTTTGTTTAAGAGATGCCAAATTTGTAGTGTGTGATATATATAAAAACAATTTAAAAAAATGATGTTGGCCATTTTTCAAGCCAATAATAATACAAAACAAACGAGGATGGTTTCACAGAGCAGTGAATCAATTACAAGAAATCTGAAATGATGCCAGTCATTTTTCAAGCCAATAATAATACAAAACAACCGAGGATGGTTTCAGAGAGCAGTGAATCAATTACAAGAAAACTGAACCTGTCACAGTCATACAAAAACGGGTTGGCTAGATATCAATAGAGGTTATCCCTGTAAATAGCATCAATGCCAATTACTTTTTAAAATAAATAAATCCATTAAAAAATAAAATATGATGATGGTCTATAATTATAATTAAACATGAATAGCTTTATAATTAAAGCTAAATAGCTTTTGCAAAAACGAGTTCCCTGTAAACAACATAAGTCCAATTACTTTTGAAAATAAATGAAGCCATTAAAACATTAAAAGAAAAGTAATTAGCTGTAATTATAATTAAACCTGAAGAGCCTCTGCAATAGAATCTCTAGATTCAAATTTGATTAAAGCATAACGACTCGATGCAAATATTAGCGTCTCAACATAATTCCTCTCCGCGAAGATTTCAGGTGTTTGAAAATTTTGAGAAATGCAATGTATGTAGAGAAAGAAAAAACGACAGACACACCTCATTCACCAGTGGAATTTTGCCAGGTTTGATATTTCCAAACCTCTTATACTCTTTTTCGAGCCGAGATACAAAAATGTTTAGAGGCAAATTCTCCACGTATATTATTGGCCCGATTCCTACTTCTTCAACTAATTAGAGAAATATAGAGACACGATGTTACCTGTTCATGTTGAAGGTTGTAATTGGATACTTGCCAACAAAACCGATAAAGCCTCAGAACAATTCACCCAAAACCCATGAAATCGGCAACAACAAAGCAACCTAGAAGTGGGTTAACATGTTTCAGGCATTGTGTTGGTGCAGAATTGAATTCTAGAATGAGATTCTCCATGAACACTTCCAGATTTAGATTATCTACGAAGAAGATGAGAGGTTAGCCTCAACAATCTTCGAAAAATACGTTAATCACTCTGAACCCTCTTACAGCAAGGAGCAGTAACACTACCAGTGAAAAATCAAGAGTTACCTGCTATGCCTGGTCCAAAGACCTCGTGCTTTGCAGAGCCATCTCACCGCAGGGGAAGAGTGCAAATGACGGTTTTTTCGGGCAAGGTGGGTGGTTAGTTAAATTTTTCACAACAAGTGAAGAACGTCAGATTCAACCTTAAATTAAATCAAAAGTGGAGATGTTTACAAGTACCCCATCTCCAAACATCTGGCTACCCGGGGTTTTGTATTAGCAGTAGAGTAGAGTTGAGTTGCAGGATGATGGAGGAATTGTCAATAAAACGCAAGCCATGTAGAAGCAGAAGGAGATGAAAGATTAGAGGGCAGTTCATAATACATGATAAATGATTGAAATATTTAAGGAATTGAAAGGGGCATGTTATGGCCAGGCGTGGGCATAGAAACCATGCGCCCTGAGGTCAGCAATGAGGGTGGAGGCGTCATGCCTGGAGATGGGGGCGAAGGAGTCCCATCCAAAAACGCTCATGGTGGGGTGGGCGTAATGAAGTTCCACGAAGAGTTCGTCGATAATGCGGGGCATCTCCGGGTCGTCCATCTAGCGTCTGAGAATGGGCCATTCCACGCCTTCAATGTCCATTTTCACCACCACCGTGTCTGCGGCCGTCAGTTTCAGCTCCTCCTTTATGAACCCACTTATGTCAATGGCATTCTTAGAGGGGTCGTCGTTATTAGACACCAGGCGGTAGTACACCTTCACGCGCTCC
Source organism: Pinus taeda (assembly GCA_000404065.3). NCBI lineage: Eukaryota > Viridiplantae > Streptophyta > Pinopsida > Pinales > Pinaceae > Pinus > Pinus taeda. The sequence goes on from APFE030204816.1 coordinate 78,156, forward strand.
ATCATCCAGTCCGGGACGGAAGGAGTGGCATTGACACGGATGGGATTCGACCTCGGGACTTCGCTGGCCAGCAGGTTGGCTTCCTCGAGGAATTTCATCTTGGGCGGGTGCCATTGCCGGGGATTAACTTCGAAGGCGTGGACTTCGATGAAGTCGCAGGGGTACATCTGAAGGAACCATTTGACGCTGGAGGCGAACCTGTTGGCGCCCAGGTCCAAATACACGCGCCTCTTCCTCAGCCCCAGCTCGAGGGCCTTGGAGGCCAAGAGCCATGGCAGCAAGTGGGTTTTGTCCTCCACATCGTTGGTGAATTTGAGGGCGTATCCCCTCCTAAAATCATTCTCTTCATCCAATTTCTCGATCAAATGCCCCTTCACCCTGCATGTCGATGCTTCTCCCACCCCCTTCATCTGTTTCCATGGGTTCTCCACAGGATTCGAACCCGAGGCACCCTCATAGTGCCCGTCCCTGGTTGCGCATATGTCCAAATGCCTTAATCCATCCACTTTTCTTGTATTGCTCTCACACTTGCAATATCTTAAGTTCCACATTGGCGCGTAATGGTTGCAAAGATCCAGCGCCACGTACGAAGAGAGAGCCAGGATTATGCTGTAAAGCGTCCATAGCTCCATCTTCATTTCCATCTTCTGCCTGTAATTACCTCCTGGACTTGCCATTATCAAATCTCAATTACTCCCAATTTACTCTGAATTCCATTGCCTCCAACTTTGGTAGTACAACAACAAAAAACAAATAGGAAAAGAATATTGTCTACATTAAAAAATTATGCCTAAAAGTATAGCAAGAAGCTATGCATGGCATAGAAAAATTAGGGAGCATGGTAAGTATACATTTTAACTAATTCACATGTGACATCGAAATATAATTGACGTCCTTCCGAATCAAAGACGAATCTTGAATGACAAAACCAAGACTTGTTATGAGACAGAGCCCGAGGCGTTGTAGCCAGGGTTGAGTTACAATGCTGTGAGACAGCGACTCAAGAGCGGCATCTGAGCCTGAGCAGGCCAGACATAATTCTCGGGCGTGGCCAGAATTTAACACCCTGGTGTTACAAACCCTCGAGTAGGGCATTTTAAACAACCCAACCTTAAGGAGTCAAAAGGGATCTAGTAGAGTGTTATTAAGCTTGTGGCTGTAAGCAGATTTAGAATAAAAAAAAATTAAATACAAGATACATTTGCAAACTATGCAGTGTAGTCAATCAATAGTAGCAATTATCCACCAACAGTTGGCCGAATCTGATTATCCATGAACAGAGAAACTTCACAGTCCATTTAACGCAAATACACCCTTAGAGCATGCAGTTCAGGGACAGTAAAAGAATAAAATCCAACATCTGAGTACAATTAGCATATTAACTTACATTACAGCAATAAGAGGGAAGCATGCTGCAGCATGACCATATACAGTCGTACCATAATCCAAACCCCGGGACATGGACTAGAAACCATGGCCAAATGCCAAAGAATTCTTATAACAAAAAAAGTAAAGCTATACAAGGGAAACCCGAGCTTGCTCTCAGAAGCTTCCATACAACTCGGCAGAGAAACAATCGAAGAGACCCTTAGCTAACCGTCCAATGAGTAATGAACGAAGACTTTCCATTGAGGGCGGCCGAATGAAAAATGCATACCTGGAACCCTCGACCCGGTGCAAGGAGGACTTCCTTAAAGCAGAGTAGGCGCCCAACCTGTATCCACAACCAGGGTAGGAAACAAAGTAAGACTGTGTCAGTTTGTGAACTAGAAACCAAATTATAACAGTTTAGATGAGGGGACACAGTGGCTAAGAGTTGGGAACCTACCTGGGTCGGGTGGAGCCATCGCAAGCTAGAACAGCTTTCAATATTGCAACAGACCTTCACCTTTGAGACCCAAACTCTGCAACCAAAGAATGCAGACGAGGTCACGAATAACACAAAATAGAGGTGTAGCAAATGTGTAGAATCTCAAAAAAAAAAGAAACAACTTCACTGCAAGTTAAAAAGAAACAACTTCACTGCAAGTTGTTTACCTGAAGGATGCAGGAAGCCTGGTGTCCCCAGCGGTGGAAACGGAATGGAGAAGTTGACAACCTGAGCGGCATGAGTTATGCCTACCAGCGCTGGCACTGCGGGAACGACTTGCAAATGAATTTCACTATCGTGAACGAGGCTTAGGTTGATGGCGGATGAACTACCAAATGTCCTGATGCCGCGTGGATAGCAATTGCATGTCATCCAAGTGGCAAAGTAAATGAGCCATAAAGTCCTTACATTGGATCTGGGAAAAATTCATGAAAATTCACAAAGCTAAACAAGTTATCCAAACTTTGGTTATTTTTTTTTTGGATTTGGAAATTTAGCAAGCCGGCAATAAGACCTCCAATATAAAACTTTGGATAAAAAGCAAGAAACATCAAGACTGTAAAATAAAACTTTGGGTAAAAGCGGAAAACATCAATTAAATGCTCTGGTCAACCCAAAATAATAGGCAGTCAACGGCGGATCGAACGCTAATAGTCCCAACAAGGACTAATAAGTGGTTTTATATAATTATTTTACAATATGAAATCATTTGTGACATTATGACTAAAAATCAATCACATAATCCACCATATATCGTTTAAAAAATTTACTTACCACTTAAATCTATCATTTATCAAGGGGTGATATGAAGTGCTCCTCGTTAATATTGCCCTTAATTTGGTATAATAATTCATTCCAAAGGTGGGTTTTGATCCTAAACCATAACTATGGGAAAGTTATGGAAGTCTAGCGATATATTTCACATAACTATCGATGATTTCACGCTTTAGATTTTGATGATATTCAATGAAGCTAGCATATTTTTCTAATCATTATACAATTAAAAAATACGCTATCTTTCCAATATTATAGGGAGAAGGGTGATAAATTCCATATACGATTCAATTCATTTGTGTTATGCGATATGAAGGGGTCGAAGGTGGATTAAGGTTCCACTAATTCAAACATTTGACATTAATTAGTGTTCCATTCCATCACATATTTTTTTAATACGAGTATTTGTTCCTTTTTGTAAGAATAAATGTTGTATATTGTAGTATGCTTAAAAAAATACAAGATGGCCTATGGTTGGGAATCATGGTTATCTTTTACAATTTGGAATTTGGAATTTGGATTTTGAATTTAGAAGTGTTAGGTAAAAATATACTTTCCTGATATCGTATTATATAATTCTCCCATGTAAATTTTGAGCTTGATGTGTCCCCACTTTAATATTCTTTGAATAACTTGCTAATTTCTATATTTTTTACACACTTAGCTTGAACATTTGAGATACATTTAGGAATGACAATGAAATTGATCACAGTATAATATCTCCCTTTTATTTCTTTATAAGTTTTTATCTCAAAATCAAGTCTGATAGGCTGCTGGTCAGGTCGACTCTAAGTAACTATTTAAAACCAAGCTTTTGACTAAGGCTTAGCCTCCTTAGCCTGAGAGGGCTCTCTCAAAAGGGTTATTGATTTTGATTAATGATAAGATGGCTAACTCTTGTGATGTAACAACATGGACAAATATAAAGGCTGGATAAACATTACACAAGTTTCCATTGGGCCTATGGAGTCAATCATACTTCAGTAAACAATGACACTACCTTTACATAGAAGTCAGGGCACTTAGCATTTAAATGTTCAGAATACAACTTACATAAAACCATAGTTCGCACATGCATATAGGAAGTCAGAGCACAGTCAGTGAATTCTGAGTGATTATGCATCCATGCAACTGTAAAAAGACATTAAGGAAAGAACAAAACACACATTCTGAACATGACAAATCCTTCATGAATCCTGAGAAGAAAAGTAGATGCTTTATATTACTGAAAATGGTCTTTACATAAGCTAAAACAGTACTTCTGTTATCAAATTTCCAACCCTCATTACATAGATGATTCAGCTATATATAGAGACATAACTCTAACTACTTGGAGCTTCCTCCTCCAGCATGAGGGGAGCTCGATGACTGCCACTAATGACACCTATCTGCTTTTCAACAAACTATTTAATACAATAACCACTAACTGAAGTTCTAAAGAGTTCTAATTTAATTATAACTCTAACTCTATCTCCTTTGTAGAATGATTCCTCCTTGCAGCTTTGACACCTGGTTTCCTTTTCGTTTGGCTGAGATGGCATGAGATGAGCAGTTAATTCCCCATGTTGGCTTTGGATACTGAAGGCTTTAATCTGCTCCGTGTTGGCTGAGAATATCCCTTACTTTTCGGTTCTGGTCCCCCGTCACTTCGAATATGCAGCAGCATGTACTTTAAGTCTCTTTAATAACCCAAAAACAATAGAACACCACCATGTTTCCTGATGAATTGGATGCTCCATCGATGGCCAAGTGTGCAAGCCAAAATTCCATGTATGCAATTCATCAACACTTTAGCCGGCAATAAGTGACTTTATAACAAAACTTTACATTGAGTCAACATTTCACCTTTTTAACGGTACACTGTCTTGGATCTGAATGGCTGTGATAGTTCATTTGGTCTCTTACATATCTTCAGGTGTTTTCTTTAGAAAATTCCCGATCATCTTACCAAACTGTTTGTCTGCGTTTTAAATCAACACTACAGCAGTTTCGTAGCGCGCTACGAAACTGCTGTGTAAATTAAAAAACACAGTCTTCCTTTCATTCAAACCAAACTCATAATTGTTTGCATTGAAGAAGATACGTTTTCAGTGTGATTCTCACTAATGCAATTAACAACAATGAGCCTGAGATCTTTGTCTTGGTGCCTTAGAATCTCTGGCTTTACCAACGCACTCATGGATAGAATCACTGCATCCTGCATTATCTCAGAAGGTTATTGTTCCACCATAGATAACTAGTCCTCCACTTTCTGAAATTCTTGAACTGTACTTGAAACATTTGGCAGAGGCAACTGAAGTGGTTGTTGACAAATATCATAAATAATCTCATGGTTTGCCAACCATCTGAGTACACGGTACCAGTTTAAAAATATATTCCTTGGGCCTTGCTGATAGAGAACAGGGAACTGCAAACATACTTCAGATGAAACCTCTTACTCAAAAACCCCCAAAGATGTGACTGGCAGTGATGTCAAAATAATATTGAAAAGCAGCATATACCAATCATCATATATGGGCTGTCTAGAGGAACTTGTATATGCTTCAAAATTGAAGAGTGTAAGCCCAAAAGATATATTTTTGTCAAAGAAATAGCAGATCATCTGTGCAATCCTCTTATAGCACCAATGTCCATGAACCACAAGCAAGCGGTCCAAAAATCGAAATTGTGCAGTAGAGAAATCCCTTGAAGATATTCTCTTTTTAACATTTCTACTTGCAGTTCAAAACTAGTGACTGAGATTGGATTATTTTAGCTTCAGCTGCTACGAAACCGCTGTTCTTCCTGAAAAATAGGTCTTGGGACAGAGCTCATAACTTCTCGCAGAAAACGTATTTGAAAAAACTGAAGGAGGCTTTTGTAAACCAATCCATGCTGAACAAAAACCTCCTTTTGTTTTTTGAAACACTACTCCAGCTGCCCAGAATCGATCCTTGAAGAAGATGTGTAAAACAGGAAATTAAAAACTGCACGTACAGCAGTTTCGTAGCGTAACTTTTAGTCACTCGTTTCTCCCAGCTCATAATCAATTTGAAGAAAATGAAAGAGGTTTTTCTAGTTCAGTATGTTAGGGATAAAAAACTCTTTCAATTTTTGAAAATATTCTTTCAGATGCGCTAAATACCTCCTGGAAGTTGACTACTTAAAACAGAGAAATATGTCTGTAACAAACATCACCTACAGCAGTTTCGTAGCGCGCTACGAAACTGCTGTGTAATTTCAAAAACACAGCTTACATGCCAAATTCGACTGTCTTGAGCTTTTTTATATTGAAATGTCCTTCTCATCTGCCTTGATGTTCCCAATGGCTCTGAATGCAATTTCATCTAGCCACTCAATGCGTGGAATCTGCCCACATTCATACTTGTTGACTAGCTTCTCCAAGCGCTCAATTTCTCCTCGCCATTCCTTTGTACCACATAGTCTCTTTGTTTGTGGCTACATCAATGAAGCTTTGTATTAGAAGGGAGACCATAAACATGACAGACAATTTTGTAAAAGCCAAAATAGCAGTGAGGCTAGATAGTTTCCAGAAGGACCATAATATAGCGAATACAAGAGAGCATTGCCTTGACTGCAACTTCGATTGGAGTAGAGCAGAACTGTTTTCAGCTCTATCCTGAGGTCTAAGCATAGGTATATCCTGAACATTAATGGCACACCTCTGCCCAGTGGCCAACAGATAATTGAACCAAGAAAAAGTCAACCTGTTTATAAATCCTGAACTAGCATAACTTGTGAGGGTTCCAGAGTTCTGTTTTTGGGGGAAAAATATTTTATCAGTTAACAGATTTTCAGGAATTAGATCAGAATTTTCTACCACTTCTCCCAGAGTTGTGCGCAACTGTCTCACCAAGGTGTGCTTGTTTTAAAATGATTACAGGCGCTACGAAATCACCAGAAACATGCTGCGCTGCGAAACTGTTGAAAAGGATTTATGTGCCTTTGGCAAACAATTGAACTGATGTGAACAATTTAGCACTTTTTCTTGAGTGATAACACCTCCCATGGAGGAGGAAAAGAAAGACGAGGGTGTAGGAGATCCTATCAAAATCTTTCTCAAAGAATCCCTCAAGCGACAAAGGAACGCGATGATGGACAGCTTTGTGAAGATCGTTCAACGGCTACCCAGAGGCGATGCATCGACTTCCAACAGCTATTGGAAACACCACACCCTTTAAGGTACAAGTTAATTTTGAAATCCCCATCTTCGAGTGTCAAATAGATGCAGATGCCATAGATAAATGGTTAAATCTGCTAGATGGGTATTTTTCTATTCATGATTTTTCCAGTCAGGAAAATATTATTTTTTCTCTTCTCAAAGCAGCCCCCCATGTCAAGGACTGTTGGGAAACCTACTACGAGCAGAAGAATGAAAGTACACGCTCACTATTTTCATCCGCAACCACTTGGGATTCATTCTGGAATGCCATCAAGGAGTAGTACTACCCTGTCAAAAGCTATGAGGACAAATACATAAAGTGGACCATGCTACAACAGGGAAGGGACCAAGATGTGTTGGAGTTCACAAACATTTTTCATACCCTTCGCACATAGTTGGGTATAAAAGATTCTGAGCTGCATCTGGTACTCAAATATTGCGACTGCCTACACAGATACATCCAGGAAGAGATGGAGTTCCTGAACATTTTTCTCAGCACGACATACTGATACACTATCAAAATCGAGTAGAAGTTTAAATAGAAGAAGCGAGACTTTGGATCTGCAAATCCGAAGAACAAAGGACAAAGCCAAGCCAGGGTGACCCAAGACAACCCATCAAAGCCGCAAGAAAATAACAACACCATGAAGTCAAAGAAGGACACAGGAAAGTGGTGTGAGTTCCACAAGATTGCCACTCATAACACAAGTGAGTGTTGGACCAAGCAATCGTTGGTGGCTGAGTTGAAGGCTTCAGAATCATATGCATGTTCTGACCCTAAGTCAGAACCCAACAAGGGGAATGGCAAAGGGAAGCATATCATTGATGCAGAGCCCAGCGTCATTGTTGCCACCGCTAAGATCCAGAAGAATGAGCCCGAAGACCTAGAGGAGGGTGAGCGCCTTTTCCACTCATAGATGTGGGTGAAGGGTTCATAGCTACAATTCATTGTCAACATTGGTAGCCAAAAGAACCTAATGTCAGCAGAGGTCGTGAAGCAGTTGAGCCTACTAACTACACCACACCCGTAGTCGTACAGTATCAGGTGGCCTCATGAAGGATGAGATCTCAAAGTTTGCCAGGAGTGCCGCCTTCCCTACAGCATCAAGCCCTTCACAGACGAGGTATTGTGTGATGTTACACCTCTGGATGTTTGTGATGTACTAATAGGCCAACTATACTTGTGGAGGCGAAATGTTGTGTATGAGTCAAGGCCTCGCGCTGTCATTATTTCTTTGAATAATTCATTGTACAGGATACCAAAGGTAGCCCCACCTATCGCCACCTCTTTGATCACTACCAAGAAAGGCAGCAAGCTCATCTCCTAGACGAGGAAATTCATTTTTTGTCTGGTTCTCTCCCAAAGTAAGGGGAAGATCATCACCACATCCATGACCCTCGTGAAGGGTTCCTCCACGCAGCAGCAGCAACAAAGGGATATGGTCATGAAATAACACATGAACAAATTCTCCTCACCCACAAGGGTACCACACAAGCTTCAAGTAGGCAACAAAGTCTGTTTGCATCTGCAGAAAGAATGCCTTACAAGAGCCCATCAGAAGCTCCGACCACATCGACATGGTCCTTACACCATTACCAAGGTTGTGGGAAATAATTCTTTGGAGCACAAAATTCCTCCATTCCTTCGCCTGCACCAAGTGTTCAATGTGTACCACCCTCGACCATGCTTCCCACCATTACTAGACACATCCGAGATTACAGAACAACTCACCCAGGAACAAGTTCAGCAGATGGAGGAACTTAATGCAATGGGGACCATTGCTTCCTAAGGGGTGAGGAATGATCTAGGTGGATGTTGGTGGCCACCCACCTATCCCATTTTGACCCCCACAACTATCTCTTTCAGTTTTTCAGTTTCCTTAATTATAGCACAATTTACTATTCTTAGCAGTTTTTTGGGTCTTGAACTTCTGGAGCCTTTTTGAGGCCCTAAACAACGTTTTTTGGGAAATCTAGGAGCAACATGGGTCCATGGACACATGTTTCTCTTCACAAAGTTGTAGTTCTCAGATAGAGCTTTCTAACGAGCTATTGTACGCATCAAACGGTGATCGGGTACCAAAGTTACGACCCGAGGAAGTTGATGTACCAACTTACTCAAAATGGGGCCCACAATTTGGTGTTTCATCTTCAAGGGTTAGGTTTTGGGATGTTAAGGGTTTTCCATTGTTTCTCAACAATAAATAGGCCTTTGAGTCTCATTGTGAGACAATTCAGAGGCATGTAGCCGCCACATCTCTTCTCAGAGATAAGCTAGAATCGCCCTAGTTGGTTTATGTTCATTTTTGTTTGTAAGCATATTTCAGTATTTTACACTAATGAAATGAAGTATTATTTCCACTGCATATTTGTGTTTATGGTTATCTTTGTAATTTGTTGCATTCTTGTTTAAATCTGGATCAAAATAGGAACTAGAAGAAAATAAAATATAATAAGAAGATGAAGCCAAAGCTAAAGAAAAATCATTGATAACTCAACAAGAAAGTCAATAACATGATACCCAAGATGGCATGAGTTCAATGGATATTGAGAAAACCCATCCAACAATGTTCATCCCCATAAGAGGCCATTTTCTAGTCAAGGAGATGGGCATCACACCAACCAAGATGATAAAGGTGTTTATCTTAGGAACATTTGGGTATGCTCTCACTCAGAATATGATATTAGAATGATATAGTGTGACATAATGCAAGTCCATGAATTCTCCAATGGAAATGAATTTCAAGAAGCTATGTGGTGAAGTTGTAGGGCCTAATTTAGAAAATCCTTTTGAGTATCTTCAATTGATTGGGGCATTGATGTTCTTAGTGAACACTAAACCATACATATTTTTTGTGGTCAATAATCTAAGCTAATATACGATTAATTCATCGCATACACATTGGATTGCTACAAAGCATGTGTTGATATACATGCATGGGACCATCAATATTAGATTGAGATAGATGGCTAAAAATGTAAGACTTCATAGATATACTAATGTTGATTGGGTTGGTAACTCTACTAATGGAAAGAGCACTTCTAGGTGATGCTTTAGCTTGGGATCTGCCATGATCTCTTAGATAAGCAGAAAGTAGAAGTAAATTGCACTAAGTAAAGTTGAAGTTGAGTGCATTGTTGCTAGCATGGATAGCTATGAGGTAGTATGGCTGAGGAAGCTCTTTGGAGATACAATTGAGCAAGTTCCAAACATAACAGCTATATATTGTGACAATAAGAATGGGATTTGTCTTGCAAAAAATCATAGTTTCCATGACAAGTCCAAGCACATTGAGATCAAATATCACTCTATCTGGGATATGGTGTAGAGAGGAGCAGTCAAACTCCATCATATTCTGATTGATGATCAAATAGATGACATTTGTACCAAGCCTTTATCGAAAGGAAAGTCCTTGGTTTTTAGAGAGCGTCTTGGACTTATGGAAATGACACTTATAGGAAGCGGTCACAGCTAATCGAGAACACTGAGCTACCTCCCCCCCACCATCAAAGCTCATAATATTAAGGAATGATGCTGGAAATATTTTGAGGATGAGGGACCTCTTGTGTAGCATGTGCCACAAGAGTAGGCCTTAGTATGCATCTAACCTGTAGTTTGGGATGTGGAAAGAGCCACCTATCTGGCCAATAGGTCTAGTGAGACTAGTCTATGTGACTTGTCTAGGATGCAATTATTCGACCACTTGATGTTTAATGAGCCTTGTATGTGCGAGATCCTTTTCATGTGTTAACAAGTGGATCCTCCCAAGTAGAGATGGACCTTGGATGTGTGAGATCCTTGTCCTATGTTGACAAGTGGAGATCCTTGTCATGTGTTGACATGTGGATCCCCCAAGCATAGATGAGACTTAGTTGTGTGAGATCCTTGTCATATATTGACAAGGGGTATTCCCCCCAAGTGAATATAGGGTGATGAATGAATCTCCCCTATGATGATTATTCTTCATTAGAGTGAGACATTGTTGTTCCAGATGATACAGAGCAGAGATGAACAAAGATGAACAAAGAAAGAAGACATATTTATTGCAGAAATAAATTCCTCCATGGCGAAGAGGGATCGTTGAAAAATGGCAACTATGGGATGAGCCTCTAAAAATAGAAAGTCTTAAAAAAATGAATTTCTAAAAATAGAAAGTCTCAAGTATGACTTTAAAAAAATAGTAAATCACCTTGCATCAATTGTTAATCAAGTATTGTTGATGTAAAATCCCTTCTGATCATCAATCAATCCTAACAATTAAATTACAACTTAATCATCAATATTATCATTGATATTAACAGTGGCAATTTCCCCTAAAAGTGCAAAGGTACACCGAAATAATAGAAGATTTGGGAAGATCATCTTGCCACTCTCTCCAATTCAAGAATCATTAATCATTTCTATCGGTTGAGCAAAATTGCTTCTCGATAAAAATATGTAGATGAGAGATATCTAAAGCCACTCATAGATGTTAGAGAGGAGCATACAAATCTCTAAAGAGGACTCGAACTCGTCGACCCCTAATTAATCTCTATAAAGATGTGAAGAGTCCCAATGTTTTTGTTGCAAAGTGAAGTCATTGCACCTTATAATTGGACAAAACACATCTACAATGTGGTGTAATGTTGGAGAGTTCTATCGAGAGAAGACTACCAAGCGTGCCTACAGTTTTCGTTGTCCTTGTTAGTAAGTGGTTGTAATTGATGTCAACCCAAGAAAAACCAAGTGTTTCCCCACCTTTGTCACTCAATATGACATGGAAATTCATAGAATATCATATTAAAATCTTTCTAGATAGGTTCTCTTTGAAAAGTTGTTTCCGGTGGTATGTCACACGCCACATAATGCTTCACAATTTGAGAGATATTCATATTTGAAATTGGAGACCCCAATCAATGGGATAAAACCCCATGGGATCATGTCATTTCTCACATTCATTAGTTGATGGTTAGTATAATATCTAATCTAAGAGTTAATGGTTATTTATGGTTATTACTAGTCTTAAAATAGGGTATTAAATTATTTCTCCTTATAGGATGTAGTTGTCACCATTTAATAAAAGAAATTAATAATCAATCCCTCAATGCTAGCGACCTTCATTAGTTATAACATAAGGATGGTATCGTTTCAAGTTTAAATAATTTAAGGCCTTATCGAGCCCTTACGTACCCTCCAACCATCACCTATTGAAGCCCCTCCCATGCCCAAGCCTTATGTATAAAAGGAATTTTAATGCATTGTCATAAAGTATGCACTTGAATGAACAACTTGTGAAAGATAGCTCTAAAAATATTAAAGAAAAAAAAAAAAAAAAACTCGGCCACCCCTAAGCATCTAACGGAAAAATATTAGGAAGGGTTAAGTTTTTGGTTTGTCATTCTTTTGTGATTTCTTGAGGTTCAGATTTATTGTAGGTGGCCTTGCAAAGGAACATCAAAGTCTTCGGCGTCAAATTTCAAAGCATCCCACACCTATTGTTACTCACTATCACTTCGAACCTATGATCATTATCATAGAACATTGAACAACCTTCAGCCATCAAGAAGGATAAAGCAAAGGATCCTAGAAGAGCGACTCTATTGGCTTGGAAAAAACTTGATGTGACTATCTTTCAGCACCTAAAATTTGTATGTTCTTTTTAGGTCTTGGCTTAGATATGTTTGGCCTTATGTCTGCTACAGGTAGAGAGAGTAAAGGCGCCTCTTCCAGGTCTCGGACCTAAGGTATAACAAAACACAAATGGGTTAGATCTTTGTTTAGTTTTATACTTAAGTTAAGGCTTATTATAGATTCATTTAAAGTCTTGTTAGGGCTAGATTTTAGGCTAGGTTTAGATTCAATTAGGGCTAGAATTTAAGCCTATTTGTAAAGTGAAGTCCAACTTTAGTGTTTTAGTTCTATAGCACTTTTTAAGGCTCAGATATCTCAAGAATTGATTACATCATTGAGGTAAGTTTTGGTTTGTATATTTCTTGTTAAATTGAATTTGTCCTATGGTTATTGTTGCGGGTGGAGGAGATCATACAACAAGTTAATTTTTTTACATTACATCAATAGGTTTTAACTCGATACAGAATGTTTTAGTATTCCTTTTTGAATTATTTTAGTGTGGTCTTTGGTTCTAGTATTCATTGTGTGTCTATATCGTTGCAAGGTTATTTGGTATAGGATAATTTTGTTTTTTTTGGAGTTGGGGATTTGCATTGGGTAACTTTTTCATTGCAGATTCAAACTCTAGCAGTCAACTCCATATCCTTTAATACCTCTACATTTTAAGTGACTAACAAACCTAGAAGAGGCTTTACACTTGAAGATATTGAGGACTGTAAGTGGCAATGGTACATTGACAAATTTTTGACTTCTTGTTCAATCATCGAAGGTAGTATGAAAGAGAAGCAATTGTGTTGAAGGAAGAACATTGAAGCAGTCATTTGTTGTGATATCTCCAAGTAAATATGCGCAAAAGCGGTGATTGGTTTCAAGTTTTGTTAAAGAAGTAAGTTGGTGTGATATCTCTAAGTAAATATGCATAAAGCCAATGACTGGTTTCAAGTTTTATTGAAGCAGTAAGTTGTTTTAATATCTCCAAGTAAATATGCACAAAGCCAGTGATTGGTTTCAAGTTTTGTTAAAGCAATAAGTTGTTGTGAGATATCCAAGAAAATATACACAAATTCAATGATTGATTTCAAGTTTTGTTGAAGCAGTAAGATGTTGTAGTACCTCAAAGTGATATAAAATTCATTCACCAAGCAATATGATTCAAAAAATTTGTAGCATCAATAAGGGGTTCATTTAACACAACGAATATTACTTCCAGTCATCAACTCATACATTGTCTAGTATCGTTGATTCATTAAAGCAACACTACATTTGACAAAGTATATCAAGATAAAGGCAAGTCTTCAAAATACGAAGTTATCAAGGACATTGTGATACATCAACAAGGACACAACATCTTTATCATTTCACAACATTGAAGGAAGAACAGATACATCAAACTCATCATCAGCATTAAAACTATGTGTACAGGTCATTGTAGAAGTTGTTGTGTTGTCCAAAGTCTTGTAAATTTTGTGAGTTTGTACTATTGAACACAAATTGTAGAAGTCTATTGGAATAAGGGTGTGTTTTGTAGTTGGTACAAGAATTTAAGGTTTTTTGGGACAAGGGGTTAGGTCCTAGTGTTATTGGTTAGTCAAATAAAATTTTTGAAATATCATTGTAACGTGGATCATTGTCCTTGGTATGGGAGTCCACAATTTTTGTTTTTGTTTTTTTGTCTTTCTAAGGTGGTAGGGTGGTGCTAGGGAAACTTGGTGCTTGTTAGGGTGTTGGTGCTATTATCACTCAAATTTTCCTTGAAGTTGTTAGAAGAAGGAAAGGGGTCCAAGATAACCACAAACCAACTTTTAAGTATAGAATCTAGCCAATCTGTACTCAAATAGGGCTATCTCTTTATGATTTAGCTTTGTTTATGGGATATTAGGCTAGTTATGAAAGCTTGGGTGGTTTTGATGTTGTTTGGTGGTGGAATTCTGAAGCAAATGGGTAAAACAAGGTATTTCAGGCCATTGGGCTATGGAGTCAACTGAATATGGCTTAACTGGATCAGGTAGATTTCACAAAGAAGGGTTTCATAGGGCAAGATAGCTAAACAAGAGACAAATGATAGCTTAAAAGGGTGAAATGTTCTTGAAAGGGATGAAAGGGCAATTAAGAATCCTTCAACCATAGAAAATTTTAGGGGCGAATGTTCGCCCTGTGGCGAAATTAAGGGGTTTTAAATTTTTAGTGGGCGAATATTTTGTATCATAGTACATTTTTACAAATCACCTCAAATAGCCCACCTTATTTTAAGGGAGAGGGTAAAAAAGGTAAATTTAGCCCTTGAAATTAGGAGTTACAACCTTCCATTCGCCCATTTTCAAGAATAGGTTTTATTTAAGTGAATCCATTCGCCCTTTTTCAAGAATAGGTTTTATTTAAGTGAATCCTATGGCCCAAATAACATATTTATAAAAGAGGTATCGTAAATTAATAAAAATATAAATAAATGAGAAGTATGTTAAATAAATAAAACATTTTTTATATTAACTCCATAAATCACTTTAGATACATACAAGGGTGTAAACAAATAAAAAATATAAGTAAAGTGGAGGTATGGTAAATAAATAAAACGTTTTTTTATACTTACTCAAAAGGTATGGTAAATAAATAAAAATATAAATAAACTAGACGTATGGTAAATAAATAAAACCTCTTTTTATATTTAGTCCATAACCCTCGTTTTATTTATGAAGGCTCAAGAAACAGGTTTTATTTAAGTGAATCCTATGGGCCAAATACCATATTTGTAAAAGAGGTATGGTAAAATAATACAAATATAAATAAATGAGAGGTATGGTAAACAAATAAAACATTTTTTTATATTTACTCCATAAGTCACCTTATATTTATGAACACTCAAAAAAATGTGTTATATTTAGGTGAAACCTATGGGAAAAATACTATGGGACAAATACCATGGGCTAGATTATTAGTAGTACCATGCAAAAAAACATTATTGACCCTAATATTAGTATTAATAAAAATAAAAATGGCACATGGTATTCACCCATGGTATTCACCTAGAATGTAGCCTATTTAAATGAGGGAATTAAACCAGCATAGATATATCTTTACTCTGGATCTAATAACC